>JAYMSP010006597.1:0-11365 GCA_036897095.1 Plantago elongata | reverse complement strand
CTGGATCATATACGCTAAAATTCATGCTCTCTTTGTCCTGGATTCGTGTTCTTGTGAGGTTGATTATAAATTTTATGGAATAAGTAGATAAAGTAGGAGAAATAATAATAAAATAGAAAAAAGAAGGAATAAAGTAGGACAAATGGTGATTAAAGTATGAGATAGTATATAAAGTATGAAAAAAATTTTTAATTGAGCGATGAAAATATGAAGTTGCGACGGAGGAATATATCACACTCGCTTGACCTACAGAAAGAACAATGAAAACAGAAAAACTCCATATATAGAGGATTACTCGGGACTTTGCATAAAATGTAAGTAAGCATCAAAAACAGTATAATCATCAAGAATAGACCACCAGTGTTGATAGAGTTAGTTAGTATCCATAACAAGAACGTAGATGACATGAACCCAAGCTGAGTTGAAGATTAGGAATGCGTTGAACATTTCCGTAAAATATATACAACTTTTAATTTTAAGTTGTAATTTTAAATACAACTTTTAGTTTGCATTTCAAATTAGAAAATTATGATTAATCTCTTTTACTTTTACAATTTTAATATTATCTAAATGGCTGAACGTATTCTTTTCTTCAAAACAAAAAAAAAAAAATTCAAAGATAAACCGCACATAAATATAGCTAGGAAACCAAATTTAGTACTACTGTCATGTAACTTCACTGTGATTTTTAGCCGAAACACCTCGAGTGATAGAGTTGAGGAGGTGCGGGAGTGTTTGGGGGTGAGAGTGGTCGAAAGGCATGAAAAATATCTAGGCATACCTACGAAGTTGGGTAAATATAAAAGGAGGTGTTTTGTTGGCTTATGGAGCGTATTTGGTCTAAAACGCAAGGTTTCGGGGAAAAGTTCTTATCTAAAGGTGGGAAGGAAGTCCTTATTAAAGTCGTGCTCCAATCCATTTCTACCTACGTCATGAGTTGCTTCAAGCTCCCCGATTATCTTCTTACCGAGATAGAGTCTATCGTAGCTAGATTTTGGTGGGGCAATGGGACTAAGAAGCAAATTCACTGGGTCAAGTGGGACTCCTTGTGTGATAGTAAGAGAGATGGGGGTTGGGTTTTCGAGACCTACGTTCTTTTATCTTGCTCTCTTAGGGAAACAACTTTGGCGGAGCATTCAGTACCCCGACTCTATTTTTAGTCGTGTCTTCAAAGCCAAATATTTCCCAACTTGTGATGTTCTCAATTGTACTCCTAAATCCAATGCCTCCTACACTTGGAAGAGTATTTGTGGTTCATTAGAGATTGTTAGTAAGGGGGTAAGATGCCATGTTAGGAATGGGGTAGACATTAATGTTTGGACTGATAATTGGCTCCCTAGAGATCATGGCCTCCGACCTCATACTCCTGATCTAATGGGATTGGGCGACCTTACTGTCTCTGAGTTGATTGATGAAACAACCTTTAGTTGGGATATAAATCTGCTCAATGACATATTGTGAGAGGATGATGTTGCTGCAGTCAAGCGCATTCCTCTTGTCTGTGATGTCATCCCTGATACCCGTATATGGCATTATACACGCCATGGCTTCTACTCAGTTCAATCAGCTTACTACCTAGCCCCATCTCTGCGGGTCCAGCAGTCAACTGCGCAGAGTGGAAGTAGCAGCACAACATATCCCAGAAATTGGGACCTTATTTGGAAAATGAAACTTCCACCAAAAATCAAGATTTTTGCTTGGAGATTAATGAAAAATGCCTTGCATGTCCTTGTGAAATGACAAAGTCGGAAGATCGTTGAGAATATTGTCTGTCCTGTGTGTGGTTCTGGCGATGAATCTTTTATGCATACTTTTCGTGACTGCCATTATGCCCGAATTGTTAGGGCCATTTCACCTGTTCCTAACGTGCTTATTTATTCAGATTTTGAAGATGTCTGGGACTGGTGCCATTCTGTCAGGTCTCGTGGAACACAGGAAGATTTTGAACTCTTTATTTGCACATGCTGGAGTCTGTGGAAACATAGGAATGAGCTGGTACACGATCCGTGATCGCGAACCCAGTAGCTGCTCGCACTTTTACCAGCATACATCAAGCAGTACAAAGAAGCCCAGAAACACTTTAGTCAGCCGCGCCCTCCAGATCCATCACACAACTGGGAGCCACCCGATGTTGGATACGCCAAGATTAACTTTGACGCATCTGTCACTTGCGACCCACCTTCTGTAGGATTGGGGATTGTGGCTCGGAATAACGCCGGAGAAGTCACAGCTTGGAGTCGACGACGAGTTCAACGCACATCTAAGACCCAGAGATAGCGGAGGCGATGGCAGCGCTGTTGGCTGTCAATTTAGCCATTTCACTACAGATTCCAAAAGTCCAGATTGAAGGAGACTGCATTGCCGTGATTAATGCTGGGCAATCAACCTCCCCGTGCCTATCATCAGCTGGAATCTTTATTGCTTTAATTCGTAACTCTGTTTCGTCTTTTGATGATGTAAAATTTCAGTTGATTCCTAGAAGTGGCAATTCTCTATTGATTTTATTTATTACGTTTCCGTATTCACTATTGGGGAAGTGATTTCATTGAAGAAACGAAAGTATTCAGCAATGGTGTGATGCAATTTCAAGTTCTTGTGTGGATGGTTTAAAGGTTTCCAATGTGGTGCAGATGTAGTGAAAGCAATTGATGATATTATCTTGTATGTAACATCTTTGTACATATATACCTATGTAGTGAAAGGCAAGTCTTAGAAGGTGTATTAAGGGATTGCAATCTTGTTGGCTTTATAGACTCTAATTCAAGTGAATCTCTTGTATTGTGGCCTGATGTTAGGGCGTTTCAATTGTTATTTTGTATACAATTTGTCAATAATGATATATCTGCGAATTCAAAAACATGTTGAAGCACATGAACAAAATTCAACATATACTTTCTCTATCGGTACTTCTATTACAATGTACATTGATCCTACATTGGCAGAACCCATACCATGGATGAATCAAATTCATAGGCGAAGTAATCTCTGTTCTTCTTTATTCGCTGACATGTATATCTTGAAAGCTAGAATTTTTTCCATGAACACTATTTCATTTAGTTTTCACGATTAATTTCTTTTTTTTTTTTTAATGAAAGAGAGCCTAAACTCTCGGATCAAGTCTTAGTCAAATTATATGGAAAATACATGTTGTAAGTTTGCAAGAGATCCCAAAAAATACGATCAGAGCAATCATTATGGAACAAGCCAATGACTCCATGGATCTTGTGACCCTGTGCAGAAGACCAATATAGCAACACAGGTACCTGCTCTTTTCTGATGTTCAGTAGCTACAACCTCAGTCCATTTAACCTTGTGCAGTCTCTTCTGCATTACACATCGATACGGGATCCTGAACTGTTGATCCAAACTGGAGTTAGACACGCAGCCTGAGCAGGCAACTGTGTAGTGCACAGCAGCAGAGTAAACGTGATCTGCACAACAACACAATACTGGGAACCAACAAAGTGCACAGTGCACAGAAAAATGAAACGCAGTGAACCAAAACACAGCATCACCAACAGACATTGTAAACCACCACAGTCTGAACTGTTTCCGCCATTCAAAATGGTCTGCGCAGTTGACTGAACAATACCTATCAGCACAGGTAACTGTTCTGTAGCGAAATTCTCTCAATCTTCTTCCTGTTTCTGTCATTTCCATCACATAAAGCCTGCTCAAAACTCTCGTCCTGTTCCTGAAATGATTCAGCAGAGTACCCCTCGAGTAGTCGAAAATAGGGAAAGGCAGCGCGGGCTCAAGTTCAACCAATCCAACTAACAAAACACCGTTAATACATTTATAACATTGCCAATCAACATAACTCATGGATAAAAAGTTTATAAATCCAACACATAGCCAAAGAACAGTAAAACTCTTTTTGGGTTTCATTTCTTCTATTTTTGACCTCTTCAGAACTGTATATTCCTTTTTTTCCAGTTCTTTCCATCATGAATTTCTTTTTTAAATTGTAATATAATTTTTTTTAGTGTCCTTCCCATTTCTTTTTTCTACTATTCCTCCTCCACACCAACTGCAAATGACAAAGTCAAGTTGTGTATGCATACTGACCACAAGTGTGCATGAAAATACTACTTCTAACCACGAATGCAAGAACAAACAAGTGCAGAAGAGGTGACATGACAATGTACAGACATATGTGGACATATATGAAAAACCAAAGAAGACTCTCCTGCAGACCCAAGTTCAAGCCATATGCATAAAGAGATTAGACTGCCTGTTTCTCCAAACAAGACAATCTAATAGAAATATGCAAACACCATTCCCCTTAAGAACAACCCCTTGAGAAAGAACATCTGTTATGGAATGAGCAGCAGTCAGTTTTCCTTTCTTGGCCTGTAAACCTATCCATCTGCTGAAAGTGTTCCTTCCCTCCCCTCGAGATCCACCCTGAAGGAATGAGGTACAGTTTTGGAGAACATTGCTGCAATTGTGATTAGACTTGGAGGCTGTAAACTGTAGGGTTGAGTGGCAATGCAGTAAACTGCAGTTTTGGAAGAGCCTGGGGATACAACAATGGCTGCAGGGTGGCAAAAGGAACTGCAAACCTGGTGCAGTAACCTGCAGAACTGAGTGGTGCAGCAGCAATCTGCAGATGCAAGTGGTACAGCAGGTAAAAGAAGGCCTTCATTTGAATGAGGCATGATTGTTCTTCTGGATAATGCATCAATGGGATCACATATCATAACTTAAGGTAATCAGTGATCTCAAAAGGTTCTTACTCTTATATGATTCTACTAGGACAGTGTTGCTCGTTGCATCGAGTAATGGTGGCCTAAACACTAAAAGAGCTAGAAAAGATAGGATACTTACTGTGTTTACGTGGCAAAAGGATAAGAGTGAAGAATCCTACTTCACCATGTTGCTGCTACTGAAAGAATATAAACGAGTCACGTATTGCTTATGGCTTACTTGGATGTTATCAATAACTTGACAGCTCGAGAGGGGAATTTTGCTGCGCAGGAGTTCTTCAGGCTGCACAGAAAGGCGACATTCACGAGTTGCGTAACCTGACCAAGGAATGATCCTGTTTTGCTGAGGATCATTGTGTTTTTGGGAGGTGACTGAGACTCCTTTATACAAAACTTGCATTTGCCGTCATGTTAGCTTTGTGCAAGGGATTTTTGCCATCTTTGGCCTTAAAAACAATTATGCTGCCCTATTTTGAACTGATCTAAACATAATTAAAATGAATGAAACATAACAGAACCGAACATATTTATTTATAGTATAAAAATCGACTAAGCAAAACATAACTGAATAAATCTGAACTTTAATGAATTTCCAAATGAAAAATAACATAGCCCCTCGATGGCTTTATTGATAACATAGTTGGAGTTATCTAGACATCACCCACCCCGAAGCAAAATAAATGACTGCGGTCGAACAAAAAACTGGGATAGCTGAAGCAAACCAATGATCAGTAACCATGACAGTGCATAAAATATATGTAATCCACAATACCATTAATGTCAACGTGAACATACTAGATGTAGTATCACCGGATGCAGTTAGAATCATCAACAAGAACGTAGATGCCATAAATCCAGTGGAGTTGAAATACAGGAAGATGTGGAAAATCATTGGTTTAACCGAAGCAAGCATCAATGTTCCAACTAAGTGTGGTATTGGAGGAGCGATAGTGTCAGAACCATGTAAGACGGTATCCTGCCAAATGCCACCGGGTGGATTAACAGCAACTTGAAATGTTGCTGCTGCAATCAGTATGATCACCACGAGCATTGTACTTCGAGTTTCACCTCTCAACTTACTGTATGCTTTAATGGCATCAGGAATTGATTACTTATGAGGCAATATATCCCATTTAGTATACAGTTTTGATGTACATTTAGCCCCTGCTTGTTGAAGTTTTTTCACAGTTTCACTACCGAAACCTTCTTCTGATATCAATACATCCAGCATGGTGAACTTTTGAATGTTCAAGCGATTGAAGTTTAAGTACCGGTTCATGGTTGGGACGGTAAACATATCCAGAGCCTGGTGAGAAATGAATTCACAGTTTTGTTATAATATTGAAAAACACAAATACTGAGAACATAAGTGGTTTCATAAACACCGATTATTTTTTAACAATACAAGTCCGTCTCTAGATAAATTATTGATATACCGTCTGTCAGGTTACTTATAAAGTGGCATAACTTTATGAGGAAATCAATAAGGAAAAATTAACCTCGTGCAGCTTTTTGTTGGCAGCCATGTGTAAGATAGAATCCCCTTGCCTATTCTTCTTGTTCACAATGTTCCGTATTTGATATGATCTGAGCAGTTTGACATGATCTATCAATTCTTTAAGGGCATCAAGTTGATTGTGAAAGTGCGATAACGCACAACTATTTGTTAATTCGTACCATTCTTCTAATGATAACAAGTTCCACGAGTTGTAGTTGTCTTTGTGTATCTGTGTTGCAGAAACACAAGAAAACAGAGCAAAGCAAGAAAGAGAGCAAAGCCAAGCAAGAGAACAGAGCAAAGCAAGAAAGCAGAGCAAAGCAAGAAGGACGAGAAGCAGGTTCTGTCAAGATCAAGCTGCCAGGAAGAATATGGAAATAAGAAAGAAGGCAGAGATTTCTAGTCAAAATAAACTGGAAATCTTTGAATATACCAAAAGGCGATATAAGGAAGATTCCTAATCAAAGCAAAGCAGAATAAACTTCAATAAATAATCTGCCATTTTAATCTGAAAAGCCCATCAATGAAGCATCAGGCCTGGAACTCGAACTCCATTAGGGTTTTTCCATCGCCTATATAAGAAATTATCTTGACAAGTTTAAAGACACAGTTTTTAGAGATAAAGACACAGATATTGTCAAACACTTTGAATGTGGTATTTGAGTCATTGCTAAAGGTTTAGCGATCTACTCTCGCACATTCAAACTAGATTAGGCTTGCTTCCTCTTCTAGGTCTAGATTTGTTTACAGTTCGTTTAATCGTCTGAGATTATTCAAATCTAGTTTTGTAGTTCTACTTGTAGGATTACTTTTTGCCTTAAAGGTATTTGCCGGTATCGTTTATATACCGACTTGAGATATTCCGCTGCGTTCTGTGCTCTGTTTATTTTACTTACGTTTTACAGAATCTGTTCTGGTCAGTGTTCAATAGACAACATCATTGGAAACGCGTTTGCAGTGCTTATCCCGGTCCTATATTCTAACAGATTTCAATGCAATATGAAAACAAGTTTCTACTTCGTCAGTCACCTCTTCAATTGAACGCTTGGAGACCGAGAGAAGCTTCTTCATGACCTCAATTTTCCCACCGGCTACCGCATAGTGCAAGGAAATTTTCCCATTTTTGGCCTTCACCAAACACAAATGCGGCCCAACTACCAGCAACTCCTTGACTACATCCACATAACCGTAAGCAGTGGCAATATGCAACGGGCTCACACCATCGCCGTTCAATTCTTTGGCTGATCCAGGGTCGTGATGCAACACCTCTCTGACAAAACAAACATGACCAGCCGTACAAGCAATGGATAACGCATTATATCCCCCGGTTAACTTAGCAGGTTTTAACAGGAAAGGGTTTTTGTGCTATGAGATTACGCAGCTCGTAAACATCACCATATCGAGCTGCTGCAATCAGCCTTGGGTCCATGCTTGTTTAAACTAGGCCTGGAAATGTATCTGGGTTCTTTTTCTTTTTTAAACGACAAATGTGACTCTAGGCCTGCTATACATGCTCAGGATTACCTGATGCCTCAATTTATAGAGGAACTAACTTGTAGGACAGTTGATTGTTGATACTATTACTAGTTGGTTTTTAATTACTAACAAGAAGTAATTAACTTACTTTCACACACAGATCTTGATTGATCCATCCATTTATGGAGGAACTAACTTAATTAATCCAATTTGTTATACTTATTACTTGTAGTAGTTGATTATTGATAATAGTTGGTTTTCAATTACTAAATACAAGTAGTATGATCAACATAGGCTCTCTGCTATACTTGCTCTTGACTCATCCAATTATGTAGGAGCTTATGATCCAATTTGTTATATATACTAGTTAACTTGTAGTAGTTGATTGAAGCTTCTATGTGGTTTTTGAGTACTAATTAACGATCCGTTCTCTTCAACTGAAATTTACTGAACTAAACGAAAGTGTTCGTAGTATAAACTATAACTAAGGTTGTATTCTCTTCAAATGAAAATCACTTCAGTTCAGTCCAATCCAGTTCAGTTCAGTTCGGCTATACCTTACTTCAATTCAATTCAGTAAGTTTCAGTTGAATAGAACACAGCCTAAACTAAACTGAACTGAATGAGTTTTCAGTTGAAGAGAACAGAGCCTAACTGGAAGTAATATTCAAGCATCACAAATTGCCGATAATCAGTGATGCTTGTCGAAATTGATGATGCTTGACATGAACATTTGAAAGTTTTAAGAACGAACTGAATATGAATAAGTGGATGATATGTTCAACGAACATAAACAATATAATATTATTAAAGAATAAACATTCGTTAAGTAATTCGACATACACCTCTAAGTACCATCTTACTATCAATGTTTTGAATACAAATCTTGTTGTATATGTATATAACTTATCTATGAAAGACATATTTTATCGTTACATTTTTAGGTGTCTATATAAGTTTGCACCATCTATGTTACTCTGTACATGCCCCTTTCACTGAAACTTGTTGGATACAATATTTATCCACGTTGAGCCAAATTTAAATTATATACTCAATATTAACCACGTGAAACGAACTTATTTTGAATCAATTATGCGTATAAATTATATACTAGATCAATTTTATCAGCAAAAAATAACGCGTATTATTTAAATGTCGACATTGTTTTTACAATAGACTAATAAAATAAATATGTACACTTTAAATTATATCATATATAATTTATATACTCAACATTGCTACTGTATAAAATTTTATTATTTTATTTGAACTTTATATAAGCAATAAGTTTTAATATTTTTATTATTTTATTTGAACTTTATATTATATTAACATAATACTTTTTAATTTTACGAAATTGAAATTTTGTAGTTTTAAATTATATGAAGTTATGGATTTATTTTTTTTCATTTTTTATTGACAAAACTAAACCTGACTTCTGAGTTTAATGTTTAATGTTGAATATATAAATTTAATAAGGTACAATCTCTGGAGTATAATTTATCTATTTTATCTCAAAATTAATTCTGCAAGCGACATGTGTCCATGGTGTGAACATCGTCGGCATTTGAATAACACGTGCTATTTTCTGATGACAAAACTGGTTGAAGTATATTGCCGATACGCATGATTAGTTTGAAATATATCCATTACACATGGTTAATATTGAGTATATAAATTAAATTTGACTCAACCTGAAGTATATTTTATTCAATTTTTTCAATCGTGTAGTATATTACATTCTTGGTAGCCTAAAAAACTGAAAATTACTAGAAAATAGATCAACATTGGTTCCATTCGACCTGATAAATGCATTAAAATATCTTCTTTAGCTGTCTGTTCAAGTTTTCTTTTTGAGACAATGATACAAATCTTGCTCGTGTGTGACCAATACATTTTTAGTCTACCAGATGAAGTCTTGTTGTTCATGGTTATTTTGAACTAGTTTGCGTAACCATTGTTACTCTTTCACTTTCACTGATAGGTTTGCTCATGATTAAGCATCATTTAGTACTAACCTCTTATAATCTTATTATTCATCAGTTTAAACTCTTATTTCATAAGTCTTCATGCTGCATGTCTTCCCTGGTTTTCATATAATATGTGGCATGTGATACACAGTACTTCCTCCGTTTCAACACAAACTTTCCACTTTAACTTTTTGTTATTACACTTTTCAAACTAAAACTACTTTTTGTTATCACTCTTTTCTAACTTTAACTTTAAGTACAAATTAGACTTAATGTCCAACTAGATGAGTTTATATGTTTTTTATCAAGTTTTACAAGTTGACTAGTTTGTCAACTCAGCTTTCTTGTTCAAAATCCTCAAAAGGTACTTCCAAAGAGATGATAAAAGAAACAATGGGACTAAACATAGTACTGAGTGCGTCATTTGACAAACAAAGAGATCATTGGTGTCTTTCTTCCTGAAATCTCTTGTCCCAATTTGAAATCTTCGATTTCATACAGTGTGTTCATATCGGTTTCTTTGAAGAACTTCCATGTTCTTGCAAATATTAAGGTGTACTTCTCCACCACGGATTATGGAGGTACCGGATTTTTGTATGATCTAGTCAAATCATCTATGGACTGTTTAGTCTATTAGTTGTTTGCTGCAATCACTTGGAAAGCCCACTGTTTAATTTGGCTTGAGGATCATACCTAATGTGATACTTCATTTGGTTCAAGTTACCAATAATAGCTATATCATCCGAGGGTGCCAAACTGCCAATGTCAAACACATCAAACCTAGCCCAACATCAATACAAGTGCCACCATCACTGGGCAATTGGTAGCACAAGCCAAACATCCCTGGCAGGTCTGATCTCTGGGTCGTCCCATGGATTACTTTCACAAATTAGGTTTCAAGCCCATCGGGCAAGTCCGTGGGGAGGTACTTTAGGGTGTTCAAATCGGTTTCTTTCAAGAAATGTCATATTCTTGCAAATATTAATGTGTTCTTCTTCATCACAGAGAGATACCGCATTTTCACATTATCTATCAAATTTATTGAGTTGTTTGCATGTACTAGAGGATCTACAACTGCAACCTTATGCATATGACTTATATGAAGATCTTGTCATGTGCTGGAGTATTAATATATATGACTAAATTTCACAACTCTCTACAAATTTAAGTTTTTAGATAACATGAAATTTTGTTATAGTATCAGACCATTTGGCTCACGCCATTTGGGTTCAAATATCCACGGAGACAATCTCCATCCCATATTAAATTTCCACTCAAATGGCCACTCCAAAGAGGTGGAATTCGACCACGAGTGCGGGGTGTGTTGAAGTATTACCATATACTGACTAAATTCCACAATTCTCTAATAATTTCGAGCTTTCAGATGAGACACTACGCGTATGGTGCACCAAACAAATCACCAATTAGATGCATGTGTTTAGGCCGGGAAGAAAAACGCTAAGGGTATTGTCGTTTGGGCTAACAAATACTCCCTCCGTTCTTTCAAAAGATTCATAGCTTTTCTTTTATACTGTTTCGTCACAAACTTTCTAATCCAAAAAAGAAAAGTTTTCGTCCCACTAATTTTTTATTATTTCTCTTTCTTACTTTATCATCATTTTCACTTACTTTATAAGCAGCAACATTTCAAGTTGCTGTTAATCCACCCGGTGGCATTTGGCAGGATACCGTCTTACATGGTTCTGACACTA
>JAYMSP010006596.1:0-11366 GCA_036897095.1 Plantago elongata | reverse complement strand
TCTTAAATGAAGTAGAGTGACAAAATGAACGACCATGCAAATCGAAGTAAAGAAAACAAATAGACATTGAATTTTAAGATAGGAATATCAAGTTTCATGAGTTCTGTAGCTTAAAAATTTATTGTATTTGTGGGGTTAACTTATGCGCAGATCTGGAAATGTCACAACTTACTGGTATTCTTGCTCATGTGCATTCAATTTATATATTCAATGCCGTTTTTTATACTCAAGTTTACTAGCATAAAACAATGTTAGACTGGCTACACTTGCTCGCTTCATCTACATTCTCGCATGCTTGATGAGTACAAAGAGTGAGTGGCAAAATGTGGCATAATGGTTAGGGTCTTTGCCATCTCCATCACAAAAGATACCCCACATGGTCTTTTTATGAGCTACCTTGCCATCTTTTCCATTTATACTCATTGATGGGACGATACTGGAAACAACACCAATCCTATCCAAATTCAAGAACGAATATATCATCTTGCATCATCAGTATGAATCAAATCAACATTCTTGGATTGACTATTTCAAAATGGCTCATACTTGAAAATTTCAATAGAGATAATCCACGAATACATTTGTTCGCTCGATACACCCGTTGCGTTTTCTTCTTCATCTTTTGACTTATGTGATTTTTTAAAATACACCTTATACGGTTGTTCGTGTGAACGGCTTGAATTATTTACGGGAAAGATAGAGTCATAAAACTGCCCCTTAATGTATTCAAGTAGTTTCACGTACAACAGTAAGGAGCCACAAATTACGGTGCTTCATGTGTCGATTTAGCACCTCTGGCTTATAGTTTACTGAATTGGTAAACAGAGTTACTCTCGTCGAACATGGTCGCACCGATTTAACATGATCATTACTGCTCAAAAGCATCAGGTGAGGCATGCAAATTCTCAAAGTTCACATCACAAACTGCCATTTCATCATGGACCCATGAAAAAAAAAGGATTTAGATCATTCCCAGGATAAGGCTTCCTTTTTTAACAACATTGGAATATATTTGGCCCGCCACATAAATCTACTCCAACAAAGAAAAATATTTGTTATCTTCATTCTTGCTCCTCATTAGTCTTTTGAACCAACATAATATATATTATTTCCCCTGTTTTACTGCAGGAAAAAGGGTTCAGAAAAGCAGCTCATTCAATAAGATCTCGAGGGGATTTAAAATGCTCATTTCCATTATGTTTTTACATTGTAAGATAATTTACTTTGTTCGGTTCCTCTGTCATCCAAGTACCGTCCTCACAAACCCCAAAAAAGAACAACAGCCTCGCACAATGCAAGGCGGAAGGGTTCTTGCATCGGCTCAAACAGCTTCACGAGGGACCATGAGCTCCACGGAGGAAATATAGGATTTGCAGGAAACACGCTTCGACAAGGTGCGCATCAATATATCCTTGCATCGATTCAAAAACTGTCCACAATTACTAGGATAGATAATACTAGGATAATATAAGGAACTGAGCAGCCCATACTGTCTTCATCAGGTGTGCATACAATTTCATTATTTGTGTATATTGCACAGCAAACGGATGCTGAACATATTCATAGTTGCTATGTAGCATTTTAATTGTTGCCCTACTATGAACGAAATAACTTCTTCCAATGCTACTTGTGATTGCGTATTGCGTATTGCTGTCATAAATTTCACTCTCATGAGTGACGAAGCAAACAAATGAATGAACACATATTGGTCATGCCGCTTTCGAACCTTGTGTAGGAATACTTCATATCTTCTGAATTTCCCTCTCCATCAAGATTTTGCTTATGTTGGGTACTTCAAAATAAATTGAACTCTTCATTTATCCCTTCATGTGTTGCCTTATTTTAATTTCTTCCAGGTTCATCCTTGATTGATTTTAGATCTATGATTGGATTTTTTTTTCTACAGTTCCCTTAATATTCTACGCAAATGTTTATACGCTTAATTAGTATTGGCATTGGTTTTTTGCATTACCTTCCTCAGTTATGTCTATTTGTTACTTCACTATTAGACATGTTTACGAATTCAGTTCTTGTATATCATGTCGTCGACCATATGTAATTAATTAAATGCGTGAATTGCAATTGTGCTGTGTATTGCTGGATTGCGTGACCGGCTATAAGTGTCGACTGGCTGTCGACTGTCGACTCTAGGCTAGGGTATAGTATACTGCTTGTTGGTTGCCGTCACTGCTTGCCGACGTGACGAGCATGGTATGTACTACTTGGTATATGATATATGCTGCTTGTTTCAGTTTACCACCTGTGCAGTTGAAGGGCATACTGCATATGGTTAAGTTCTGTTAATTCATTAAATTCAGTATAGTGTGTTATGTTCAGCGGTACATTGAATTTTGTAGATTAAGCTTGGTCACATGCGCATGTATTTTAGTCAACTGTAGAGTTGATCCTTGAGGTTCCTGTGCAATGCGTGTAATGGTGTATGCGTCCTGCTTATATGTGTGTCTGAGTGTCCTGGTTATGACAGTTCTTGTCAACTGTGTTCGAATGTTTGAATTCGGATTGCTTTTATTTCCTGGAATTTGAACTTGGGTCGAGCTATGTGCAATTTGTCGATGTATTGTGTTAGCAGAGTAGTACAGTGGGTAGGGTAAACTGCTCAACTGTTTCGTGCTTCTGCGAGTCAATTGCTATATGCCGGTCAATCTGTTGTTGGTTGCTGCCTTGCTGGCAGTGCGTAGTGGTGTGTCACGAGTATGCTGCTCGTGTTTCTGTCATCTGTACATTGAAATGCTTACTGCGTAGGGATAAACATGTACATACTGTTATGTTACCTGCCTGTTCTTGTACCTTGGGAAGGTACTATGTATGTGGCTGAGCTTGTGTATATACAGTTCATGTTAGTTTCGTGATGTCAACCTCCGTCGAGTCTAGTGATAATAGAGTAGCACTGTTGATCGTTTATGTATGCTAGAATTTCAGTTTGTAAGCCTGCCTGCTTATAAGTATTTTAATGTTCATTGTGCTCATAGGTGTTATGCAATTGAAGTTGTTGGGAATGATGTACCATCTTGTTGGAAAAAAGTTCTTGGTCGTGCTAGAAATCAAGGCCGATGCAGTTAGTTTTTATTTCCTTCTTTTTTTTCATATGTTACTCGTTGAATACATTGTTAATAGGGGTTTTATGTTTAAATGTTTCATCAGGTTCTTGCGTGGCTTGTGTCGTTTGCGACAATATAGCTGTGATGCTAGCATTGTCGGAACCTGACGTGGCCAATAGAATACTAGAATTTTTCTCTCCTCAGCATATCATTGACTAAATGCCAAATCGTAGAAAATATGTTGATGAGTGTGGATGTAAGCATACCACATTCCCGGAGTTGTACAAATTTATTAAAGAGGGTTCCAGTGTGTTAGAAGAAATCATATGCAAGTACAGGGGGCAGAAGGAGCAGTGTGGCGATCCTTGTTGTACCAGTCATAAGGTTATATTTATTTATTTTCTATACGGTACATTTTGATTTTCATCTAGTTGATAATTATATATGTCGCTTTTAACTTTTGCCCCTTTAATATCTTTTAAATCTATTTATTTCCTACATGAGGTTTTAAAGTTTCTTTTAAATTTTTACCTGTAAATGTTCAAGATGTTGAAAATGAGTTTGTCTACAGAATTTATGAGAGGAATACTTGAACTGAAACATCCTTATTTGCCATATTTTTGTGGAAAACGATCATTTTCTTTTCTTTTTGTACTCACAATCAATTTGATTATTGATTGAAGGGGAAGGGGCCTAAAATGTCTACTGATGAAAGAAAATTACCCGTCGGTCTGAACCTGATTATCCACGAAAATGTAAAAGGGTGAATGTGTCTGGTTTCACTCTCCCCATGATGTCCATAATTTTAATAATATGAAAGATATATCCACAATCAAGGACCAGTAGGTGCATCAATATTGGCTACAAAGTAATTTCAACTATTTGAAGATAACAGTGGACTTGTATGACTCCTTTTCATATGTGCTTTTTAATTGGTAATTACTTCGTGTTTTCATATTGTAGGAAATTTTTGATAAAAAAACAATTGATAAAAAGAAGGAAGAAATTTCTGGTCGCCAAATCCAAATCCAATACATCAAAGAAAGACAAAAAAACATGCACATGTACCAACACTAGTGAATGAACCTGTTTTCCATAATGTGCTGATAATCGGTTATGGAACCGATCCAATCAGCAAGAATAAAATTTTATATCATAAAAAATTCATGTGGTATTGAATTTGGCTATCTAGGTTAAGCAAAAGTATTCGTAGATAACTTTGAGAAAGAGGGGTTTTCCCCAAAGTGATTTATCTTACTGCGTAGTGGCATTTCTAGTTTATGTAGCTTTTGCAAGTGAACAGAAAAGATCCATGGTCTGCCAAATATAGCGTTGCAGCTTGATGGACTGTCTACAATCTGAAACTTTGTCGGTAAGTTGACGCCTTCTACATAGATGGGAGGGTAACACTCCCAACTGTGTATCATATCGTAGACAGTCCATCAAACTACAACGCTATCCTTGGCAAACCATTGATCTTTTCTTAGATAACATTCAACAGTGTTCACTTGCAAAAAGATACATAAACTAGAAATGCCACAACGTAGTAAGATAAATCTCATTTGGGGAAAACCCCTCTTTCTCAAAGTTATCTACGAATACCTTTTCATAGCCTAAATAGCCAAATTCAATGCTACATGAATTTTTTTATGATATAAAATTTTTTCTTGCTGATTGGATCGGTTCCATAACCGATTATCAGCACAGCATGGAAAACAGGTTCATTCATTGGTGTCCGGTGTTGGTACATGTGCATGTTTTTTTGTCTTTCTTTGATGTCTTGGCATAGAAATTTCTTCATTCTTTTTCTCAATTGTTTTTTTTATCAAAAGTTTACTACAATATGAAAAAACGAAGTAATTACCAATTAAAAAGCATATACGAAAAGGAGTCATACTTTCATATAATTAAAATTATCCAAGTTCATTCACTGGTGTCTGGTGTTGGTACATGGTGTTGGTATATGTGCATGTTTTTTTTGTCTTTCTTTGATGTCTTGGCATAGAAATTTCTTCCCTCTCTTTCTCAATTGTTTTTTTATCAAAAGTTTACTACAATATGAAAAAACGAAGTAATTACCAATTAAAAAGCATATACGAAAAGGAGTCATACTTTCATATAATTAAAATTATGGACGTCATGGGGAGTGAAACCAGACACATTCACCCTTTTACATTTTCGTGGATAATCAGGTTCAGACCGACGGGGTAATTTCTTTCATCAGTAGACATTTTAGCCCCTACAATTGTGAGTACAAAAAGAAAAAAATCTGATCGTTTTTCACAAAAATATGACAAATAAGGATATTTCGGTTCAAGTATTCCTCTCACAAATTCTGTAGATAAACTCATTTTCAACATTTTGGACATTTACTGGACATTTACGGGTAAAAATTTAAAAGAAATATTAAAACCTCATGTAGGAAATAAATAGACTTAAAAAATATTAAAGGGCAAAAGCTAAAAGCGACATATACTTATCAACTAGATGACAATCAAAATGTACCGTATAGAAAATAAATAAATAAAACCTTATGACTGGTACAACAAGGATCGCCACACTGCTCCTTCTGCCCCCTGCATTTGCATATAATTTCTTCTACCACACCGACCCTCTTTAAGAAATTTGTGCAATTCCGGAAATGTGGTAAGCTTACATCCACACTCATCAGCATATTTTCTACAATTTGGCATAAAGTTAACGATATGCCGAGGAGAGAAAATTCCAATATTCTATTGGCCACATCAGGTTCCGACAATGCTAGCATCGCAGCTATATTGTCACAAACGACACAAGCCACGCAAGAACCTGATGAAACATTTAAAAAATAAAACCCCTATTAACAATGTATTCAACGAGTAACATATGAAAAAAAAGATACGGAAATGAAAACTAACTGCATCGGCCTTGATTTCTAGCACGACCAAGAACTCTTTTTCCAACAAGATGGTACTCAACCTTTTAAAATAGTAAATTAAAAATGACTTTAGATCACAAATTATTAAAATAACTCAGATCAAAACAGAGCTTCAATATATAGGTCATTAGACTCTTATTTCTAAGATGAGAACACAGTTTAGAAAGATCAAACCATACAATCTTTTCCCAGTCAAAACATCACGATCATTACAAGTTACCACATGATATATGGATTTCAATAAACTTTGGCAGAGGTAACTTTCAGAGTAAACATCAACAATAAACATATCATTTGGTCTTAATATGACAATAAAAAAATCAACTTTAGGTGCAATTCAACTAGAAATAAAGTACCCACGTCTTTGTGCTAAAGAAATCATGTCCCGCACAATCGAGTTCTTCAAATGCTTTGAGATATTCATGATCACGTTCCTCGAGAGACATATCTAGCTATCATGAAAGAAGAATGAAATTTCATCATTAGGTGCTGGTAATATCATCATCATGATCATAATAATGGCGCATTGTGTGCTCATATGGAAGATCCAGATAAAGTGTTTGATAATAAACTTTCTAATTGCCATACACATAGGTCTCCATTTCAAGACGCATAATTTAAGAGCCATGATGCTAAACTACTTATAATCAGAGTTCATCATCAGCAGGATTTCATTTAGACTAAAAAAGAGGAATCCAGCCTAGCATAAGGATCTTTTAAGAGATCGTATATTTATATTTTTTTAAGCAGTTACTATTGAGCATTTTCAAGGATTCGAGACTGGTATGAGGGTAATAACAGACACAGTGGGGTGAAAGAACTCAGATAGAGAAGACTCCAATGATTTTTCATCTACTGGGTATGGGTAAAATGAGGGATCAGAATGTGGATACATCACATTTTCCAACCGAGCAGCCATATGTAAGCAAGTAAACTATTTTAAATGCTAATGCTATTTTCGTAAATCTAAAGGAGCTTCAATCAAAATAAAAGAAAAACAGTAAAATGATGAACAATAGAAAATGGGGTTTGGACCAAAAAGACTATATAAGTCATAATTAATGTCTACTACGCCAGATAAGAACAACACAACAGATCAATTATAAATTTTCTGCTTGCCATACAAACTTATGACAAATGATTCCATTTCAAAAATATTTTATTGCAGAACTGAGGGCCCTTGCACAAGCTAAACTACTTATACTCGGGGCTAATCAATCGTGAGCACAATTTCATTTAGACTAAAAAAAGGATTGTGACCTATAATAAGGATCTTTATAGGCAAGCAGTAATATTAGGGTAGGGTATTATAAGACACGTGTTTAAAAGGAGGATTTCAAATAGAGAAGACTCAAAAGAAATAAGAAAGCTAGGATCACTATCTTACTAATGAGCTCTAAAACGTTGTAAAATTGAAAGCTAGGATCACCCCCAACGTTGTAAAATTAAACTGACACTTATGAAGCAGTAGTTTCATGGAGGAAACAGGGTAAAAGAAATTGCTGAGTTGAAGAGAAAAAAAGTAAACTAAAAATTACCTTGAGCAGAGGTGGTGTGGCTGGGGTGACAAGGGATGAAGAGGACATAAATACCTAAGATAATAAGGAAGGGGGCAGTGAAGTGAAGGGTAAATTGCCAATTCACCCCATAATTGATAAATATACCACATTCTGACAAAAAATAAATTTATTGAGAAATGAATTGTGCAAACAAGTCCAGGTAATCATAGCTAGCTCTAATGTAATTTTTATTAAAAGATAAAAATACTTATATTAATCACCAAGAGAAAGAGCCAAAAGGCTTACAACATCAGTCAAAATTTGCAATCTTCTGTTGTGAAAATTATGTGCAAGGGTATTACCTGATCTATCACAGTGCCAAAACTTTGCCATCTCTATCATGTGCCACAACGCCAATGCCTGTAAATGGAGGATCTTTATTGATTGATGCATCAAAAGTCACCATTACTAAATTTCCAGTCGGAGGTGTCCAAGTAGCTGCATTTTTGTCCGGTGATAATAGAGTAGCACTGCTGATCGTTTCTGTATGCTAGAGTTTCAGTTTGTAAGCCTGCCTGTTTATAAGTATTTTAATGTTCATTGTGCGCATAGGTGTTATGCGATTGAAGTTGTTGGGAATGATGTACTTATCTTGTTGGAAAAAAAGTTCTTGGTCATGCTAGAAATCAAGGTTTGTGTCGTTTGCGACAATATAGCTGTGTTGCAGCATTGTCAGAACCTGACGTGACCAATAGAATACTGGAATTTTTCTTTTCTCAGCATATCGTCGACTGCATACCAAATCGTAGAAAATATGTTGATGAGTGTGGATGTAAGATTACCACATTCCCGGAATTGTATAAATTTCTTAAAGAGAGTTCCGGTGTAGTAGAAGAAATCATATACAAGTGCAGGAGCAGTGTGGCAATCTTTGTTGTACCAGTCATAAAGTTATATTTATTTATTTTCAATACGGTACATTTTGATTTTCACCTAGTTGATAATTATATATGCTGCTTTTAGATTTTGCCTCTTTAATATCTTTTAACTCTATTTATTTCCTACATGAGGTTTTAATGTTTCTTTTAAATTTTTACCTGTAAATGTACAAGATGTTGAAAAAGAGTTTGTCTACAGAATTTGTGAGAGAAATACTTGAACCGAAATATCCTTATTTGCCATATTTTTGTAGAAAACGATCAGATTATTTTCTTTTTGTACTCACAATCAATTTGTTTATTGATTGAAGGGGAAGAGCCTAAAATGTCTACTGATGAAAGAAAATTACCTCGTCGGTCTAAACCTGATTATCCACGAAAATGTAAAAAGGTGAATGTGTCTTGTTTCACTCCTCACGACGTCCATAATTTTAATAATATGAAAGAATATATCCGCAATCATGGACCAGTAGGTGTATCAATATTGGCTACAAAGGAACTATTTGAAGATAACAGTGAACTGGTATGACTCCCTTTCGTATGTGTTTTTTAATTGGTAATTACTTCAGTGTTTTCATATTACAGGAAATTTTTGATAAAAAAACAATTGAAAAAAAGAAAAGAAAGAAATTTCTGGTGTCAAATCCAATACATCAAAGAAAGACAAAAAAACATGCACATGTAGCTGGGGAAGGGGCCTAAAATGTGGAACCGATCCAATCAGCAAGAAAAATTTTAAGGGGCCTAAAATGTGGAACCGATCTAATCAGCAAGAAAAAATTTTATATCATAATAAATTCATGTGGAATTGAATTTGGCTATTTAGGTTATGCAAAGGTATTCGTAGATAACTTTGAGAAAGAGGGTTTTTCCAAAGTAGATTTATCTTACTACGTAGTGACATTTCTAGTTTATGTAGCTTTTTGCAAGTGAACACTGTTGAATGTTATCTAAGAAAAGATTCATGGTCTGTCAAGGATAGCATTGTAGCTTGATGGACTGTCTACGATCTGAAACTTTATCGGGAAGTTAAACGCCTTCTGCGGAAACGGGGTGGTAATACTCCCAACTGTGTACTTGCATTCGCCATCCTCCACCAACCAACGACTTTATATGGTTTCAGTGACGAATGCAAGTACACAGTTGGGAGTGTTACCCTCCCCATTTACGCGGAAAGCGTCACTTACCGACAAAGTTTCAGATCGTAGACAATCCATCAAGTTACAATGCTATCCTTGACAGACTATGAATCTTTTCTTAGATAAGATTCAACAGTGTTCAATTGCAAAAAGATACATAAACTAAAAATGCCACTACGTAGTAAGATAAATCTACTTTGGGAAAACCCCTCTTTCTCAAAGTTATCTACGAATACTTTTGAATAACCTAAATAGCCAAATTCAATTCCACATGAATTTATTATGATATAAATTTTTTTCTTGCTGATTAGATCGGTTCCACATTTTAGGAACCTTAAAATTTTTCTTGCTGATTGGATCGGTTCCACATTTTAGGCCCCTTCCCCAGCTACATGTGCATGTTTTTTATATTTCTTTGATGTATTGGATTTGGATTTGGCACCAGAAATTTCTTTCTTTTCTTTTTTTCAATTGTTTTTTTATCAAAAATTTCTTGGAATATGAAAACACTGAAGTAATTACCAATTAAAAAACACATACGAAAATGAGTCATACCAATCCACTATTATCTTCAAATAGTTCATTTGTAGCCAATATTGATGCACCTACTGGTCCATGATTGCGGATATATTTTTTCATATTATTAAAATTATGGACGTCGTGGGGAGTGAAACAAAACACATTCACCCTTTTACATTTTCGTGGATAATCAAGTTCAGATCGACGGGGTAATTTTCTTTGATCAGTAGACATTTTAGGCCCCTTTCCCCTTCAATCATTAAACAAATTGATTGTGAGTACAATAAGAAAAAAATCTGATCGTTTTTCACAAAAATATGACAAATAAGGATATTTCGGTTCAATTATTCCTCTCACAAATTTTGTAGACAAACTCTTTTTAAACATATTGGACATTTACTGGTAAAAATTTAAAAGAAACATTAAAACCTCATGTAGAAAATAAATAGACTTAAAAGATATTAAAGGGGCAAAAGCTAAAAGCAACATATATAATTATCAACTAGATGAAAATCAAAATATAACGTATAGAAAATAAATAAATATAACCTTATGACTGGTACAACAAGGATTGCCACACTGCTCCTGCACTTGCATATGATTTCTTCTACCACACCGAGACCCTCTTGAAGAAATTTGTACAATTCCAGAAATGTGGTAAGCTTACATCCACACTCATCAGCATATTTTCTACGATTTGGTATGCAGTCAACAATATGCAGAGAAGAGAAAAATTCCAGTATTCTATTGGTCACGTCAGGTTCTGACAATGCTAGCAACACAGCTATATTGTCGCAAACGACACAAGCCACGCAAGAACCTGATGAAACATTTAAAAAATAATACCCCTATTAACAATGTATTCAACGAGTAACATATGAAAAAAAAGATACGGAAATGAAAACTAACTGCATCGGCCTTGATTTCTAGCACGACCAAAAACTCTTTCTCCAACAAGATGGTACTCAACCTGTTAAAATAGTAAATTAAAAATGACTTTAGATCACAAATTAGCAAAATAACTCAGATCAAAACAGAGCTTCAATATATAGGTCATTAGACTCTTATTTCTAAGATGAGAACAAAGTTTAGAAAGATCAAACCATACAATCTTTTCCCAGTCAAAACATCAAGATCATTACAAGTTACCACATGATATAATGGGATTTCAATAAACTTTGGCAGAGGTAACTTTCAAAGTTAACATCAACAATAAAAATATCATTTGGTCTTAATATGACAATAAAAAAATCAACTTTAGGTGCAATTCAACTAGAAATAAAGTACCCACGTCT
>JAYMSP010006595.1:0-11369 GCA_036897095.1 Plantago elongata | reverse complement strand
TACGCGGGTAAACTCTTTTTTATTTTCTCTCTACTTTCTTGATATCCATAAAGAGCCGATGGCGGGGATCAACTGATACTATCTAGGTGGGGAAAATGTTTCGATCTTGATTTCCAAAAAGGGTCGGACGGGAGATGAGGTCCGACAGGGAAGCTCTCTTCTATCACTTTCTTTATCCTTAACGGTCCTAGAGGAGGGAATGGAAAAAAATCAACAGTAGCATGTGAAATTACGTTTCTAGAATAATAATTTTTGTGTATTGGGTGGGGTGACCCATACCACCACGGGTTGTTGAGAACTTGGAGTTGGTAAAAGTAACCGTACCATGTGAAATTATATTTGTATGATATTATTTTGAGTGTGGTGGTGTGACCATATACCATCACGGAGTTGATGGAAACAAGCTTATATATTGTGTTGTATACTTTTATATTTTATTTTAATTATATATAATTATTTTAAAGAAATCATGTACATGTTAATACTTAACATGCCGGGTACGGTAGGGCTATACTTTTACAATTTCTATAGTTAGCATAACCAAATACTCAATGCTGTAATATTGTATGAAGTGGGACTACATATCAATACCACGACCAACGTTGTTCACATGAGTACTTTATTTTCTCGAATAATTTATTTTATTATTATTTTTCTATTTATATTAAAAGTAAATTATACAAGTGGCATCGTTACGGGTTAGTACTAGTTTAGAATAATAACAAATTTATTTAAAAAGTTTCATTATAATTCATATAAGTAATTTGTTTAGATTTTTATTTTATTTTTCTTAATATAATAAAAGATCATATTAGATTATATTCATTAAAGATAAGTACTTGATGAAAAAAAGAAAAAGTGACAGTTACACATCTACAGAAATAAAAATTTGGAAACTGAAAAATGAAAACTCAGGCTGTATTTCAAAAAGCCCTACTCAACTCAAAAAAACCTGCCTCTGTATTTCTGTGAGTGAGGGCTGACTAGTTAGTAATGGAAACCGAAGAAACTCCGAGTGGGGTTCCATTTCAGCTCCAGTTCGATAAGCCGATCGCCTCGAAGGTAATCAATCATCTCCTAAAGCTCACTCTGCGAAACTAACTGAATGCACGCCTAATTTCACGTTCTTCTGCAGATCAAATTAGCCGGATGGAATCCGGAAAAGGATTTGCTAGCAATGGTTACGGATGACTCCAAGCTCGTTCTTCACCGCTTCAATTGGCAGAGGCTCTGGACGGCTTCACCTGGTAAACACTAAGCTCATTCTCCATTATTCTCTCGCTCACGCACTCCAACTGTTCGAAGAATTTCCTGCGGTTTCTATCGGTCAAATTTTAGCTCCAGATAATTATGTATGTATGTTGCGGTTCTATGATTAGATTTATCATTTAAGCTGATAGTGAAGCTTTGGATATAGGGAAAGGAATTACGTCGATATGCTGGCGACCAGATGGTAAGGCTATTGCAGTAGGCCTTGAAGATGGCTTGATTTCGCTGCACGATGTTGAAGTGAGTCACGTTTTGTATAGGATCTGCTAATTATTTAGTTTCAACTTGGTGCTATTTTGAGGCAGATGAACCGCTTGTGTATGTTGAAATATTTGTAGTTTCAACTTAATTTGTTGTGTTGGATACCTTGCAAAACAGAATGGCAAGCTGTTGAGAAGTACGAAGCTCCATAGTGTTTCTGTTGTCTGTCTCAACTGGGAGGAAGATAAGAAAAAGGTTACGGTGAGGCTCCTTTCAGTCCTTTTATCTGATATGGATATAACCTGTACCTGTTCTTTTTGCCAAATTCTGTGGCTCAAGTTTTGGAAACAATGTTGCTGTACATACTGTGATTTAATATAGGTTTATCAGTTATAAATGCTTTGATCATTAATAACTAACTCGAGTTAGACGTAGGCAATATTGATATGTTACTTAAATTTTATCTTAATGTCAATGGCGTTGCAATCTGTCCTGTTTAAATGCTAATACAAACTGACCTGAATGACTAACTTGAGTTAGACGTAGGCAATGTTGATATGTTGCTTAATTTTATCTATATGTCAATGGCATTGCAATCTGCCCTGTTTAAATGCTAATACAAACTGATGATTCCCAATTTTCTTTTGAGGAATTTTATCATTTTCATGTTACTTTGCATAAGCTACCAACATGAGTGAGCTCAATGAAACATAAGTTTATGGAAGTTTATTGCAATTGTCTATTGAACTTCTCAGAGTTGTTTTTAAATTGTGTCTTCTCGTTAGTGCAAAAAGTAGATATTCCGGTCTATAATGCCTCATAACTGAGAACATTTTGTCAAAACGATCATACAAGCTTAACAAGTCTGCATTGAGGCTGCCAGTTTCCAACTATTTATGTAAACCTGCAGAATTACAATTCCATATTAAAGCTTATAGAGGATGTATCATGAGAGCAATGATGTAACAATGCATTCATACTCTAGACCTTTGAATTCTGAGTTATTCTGCTACACATTAAATTGAGGTCCCTGTCTTCCTTATTCTTATTATCATAAGGACTGATAATAATGTGACTTAGCTTCCCTTTTATTCCCTGAAGAACTTAACAAATGTTGAAGAAATATGTTCGTCTTGGTACTGATACTCCTATAAGATATTATGTATTATTAGTTATTACCTTTTTTTTGGGTTATTATAAATTAGCTCAATGAACAATTACCAACTGTTTCGCCAGCAAACATTGACTTATAGTAGTTTTTTTTTTTTTTTAAATTTTCTCTCTGAAGATATTATCTGACTTTTAGTTATTCTGCAGGGTCTGGTTTTGTGCTTGTCCTTACTTTTTACTTGCAGAGATTCCTGATCGTATTTGAAGCAACTCTGTGTAGATTTTGATAGTACAAACACATATGACATTTGTGGAAATCAACAATAGGAAATCATATGACTTCTTCTCGTGTTTTTTTTTTCCAATTTTTTTTATGTATAATTGTCAACTTGCTTACACATCAATTTCATATATAACGTTCAAAAGTTCACATCCGGTGACCTCCTAGCTTACATAACCTCCTTGTTGGTATATAGGATGACAATTGTAATGCATTGACGTATGAGGACCGTACCGTTCGTTTTTTCCCCCCTGCTCCAAGAGTTCCACGGATGCCTGGTCTTGTACCTGGAGATAGTGGATTGCTGGATGAAAACGATAATTCATTCCTCGAACTGTTTGATTCATCACATCAACAGTTTAACATCTTGTGCAGTGCAGATAAAGATGGAAACATCTGCTTTAGTATATTTGGCATATTTCCTATAGGAAGAATAGTAAGTTTAGTATCTGAAACTGTATAATAGCAATGGTGTTTACATGCTAATATCTCCAGCGGGTCTCTGATAAATATATCATTTTGTAGAATATACACAATCTTGCCTTTCAGAGTGATGTGCGAAAGTACTATACCTACCAGCTTAGAAATGCTTTTGTTTATAAGGTAACTTCACTCCAATTGTCTCTAATTTTGTTCTTGTTTGATATTCTTATGAATAATTCGTTGAGAGTTATGGATAAGAGTTTTGAGTATATCTACCGCATCTCTGTGGAACTCATGGCCAACTGAGAGAGTATATTGAACATGATCTTATGAAGGACGCTTTCTACGTATGTTCTGCTAATATTTAGTTTTTGTTTCTTGGCCTATTTTTGTTGCTAATATCATGAAAGAGATTTTGTATACTATCCTTCAGTGGTTTAGTTTATGTTTTTCTTCTGTTTTTGTTTTGGGATTTATTTTGTTATTAACCCTGAGGTACTCCTTAGTGAAATCTGATAAGAGTACTTTTGGTTGTTGCAGGTGGCTATGTCATATGATCTTTCTCATATCATTGTCCTATGCTCTGGTGTACTTGATAAATCTTGTCCCGAGGCAGTTGATACTCAAATGTCAGGAAGTGATCAATTTGTCCATAGTTTAGTCCTCGACAGCTCAATATTTCAGAAACGGTAATCTATTTTTTAAATATTTAAATGATTCTATTTAGCATCTGCGTTCACTGACCCCTGCTTGTGGTAATAATGTTTATTTAAAAATATTATCATGACATTTGATGATCATTTGTAGCTCAGTCTTGAACTCTTTGCCTTTCTTCATTATGACATTGCCAAATTTACCTTTCACGTTATTCTTGTCTTCTTGATAAGTGTATAGAATATGGTCGGATCAAAAGGATATCACTAATAATTTGTGTAATTTGAGCTATAGTAAAGAAGATACTTAGCATTTCAAGGTCTGTGTTAAATCCAATTGTATTTATTTGGCATGGTTGCTGACAATTGATATGTTTAGTGCGTATACACCTTAGAAACTTGATTATCGTATTAAGTTTTCTTCATTTTGAGATCCTATATGTATATGGACACAAATTCATAGATGCCCCCAACATGGTTCACAAGATAAGAGGGTATACCCCAATGTGGAACATATAAGATCAAAGCCAAATAGGCCTCGCAAGACCAACACATTTTTCAAGTCCTACTAGTAATCAGGTCGGTCTACATGAACTCTGGATCAGGTCCATGATTCAAGTATGGGCTCAACAAGCTATGGTTTTGTATCATTGTACAGTATTTCGTACTTTATCCTCCTTATCGTTCTTTATTGACCTATTTGAATGCCCATATTTGGGCTCTCAATGTAATATTGATGGCTTTCATAGAATGTACATGAGCTTGTCTGAAATCCAGTATTGCGATTTGCAAGTGAGACTGGTTCACAGTATAGATATTTATCTCGTTATTTTGTTATGCTTTCATGTATAATGGAAGCCTGTCAATTAACCTTATTAGCAGTGTTGTTAATCGCGCCGCCGCAAAGTGATCGCGACAGCCCTCTATCGCCCGTGACACATTTTTTTGGGGTAAAATTACCCCCCTTTACAAAATATAGTGGTAAAATAAAGAAAAAAGGGGAAAAAAAACAGAAGAAAGAATAAAGAACAACTGTTGCCTGCCTCATTTCCGGTCATTATTCCGGCGGATTAAGGCCGGTCTCACCTACTTTCCTTCACTTTGCTTGCCTTAAGACTATTCCGGCGGATTAAGGCCGGTCTATATGTTCATTTTATAAAATTTTCATTATCTTCTATATCCTGCCCGCGACCGTGATCCCGTTTTTTTGGGCCTGGCTTTGACGCGTCGTGATACGCAATTGACAACCTTGTTTACTAGTTTACTAGGGACATTTTTGGATAATTCCTGAAATCTGAGTGTTGTGTTGGGTGATTTGTGCTTCTCTTGACTAGAAATTAGCTTACTATACTAGTTATTCATACTATGTAATAACGTATTCTCATCAATAATAGGAAAAATGAGCTTCATCAGGTGGCTCAGCAAGCTTCTAATGTGGAGCATCTAATTGATGTAATCCGTGAATCACTATCTGTCATGTCTAAGCAGTGGGCTGATGCTATGCATACCTACCATGAAAAGTTTAAGGCTCTATCCTCCTTGATTACTGATCATGGTATGTTAAGAAATAAAAATATGTAGCTTTATGAGTTTCCTGCTTCTTATTCAAATCCGTGTATGAAAAGTGCAGGACTTGACTCTACTGCTCAGGAAGAGCTTCTAATCTTGTTAGGTGGTGCAAGAACAAGTCCAGCGGTTCACCAATTCCTAGTCAATTCTCTTGGTGAATCGGTGTGCATTCCTTTGTGATTGATTCATAAACTTTGAGCTAGTTAGTCATAAGTTAATATGTTAATACTATTCCCTTTACACTTAGGGGATCAAAAGGGTGGCCAAGGCAGTTAATGGGGCTGGGAAAGAGCTTCAGACGACTATACTCAGTCATCTTCAGGTCCGTCTCACACTTGAAAAATATACTTGCAGGTTATAAGGTGGAGTCCTTTGGCTCTAAATCTGGAGATTTTATACCTTGAAATTACTGTCGCATAGATGCATACAACAACATCATATGACACCTGAAATTAGTGCTTTTAATGTAAGCATCTTGATTTTCTAATTACATATACGCTCCATCAAATTGGACTACTGTGTTGTGCAAATTGAAGGTCTGTGTAACTTTTAGAGGTGCACTCGAAAAAACTCAAACTGCATATGGTCTTTAGGTGCAAATATCCCAAATAATTTTGATATCTGGATTTTTTCATTTGATTTATTACTCATTTATCCATTTGTAAATATATTTTTTGTATATGTATTTTCTCAGTTAGCTAGTCTTTGTTTCGAGCACCTTGATTATGCTACGCAGTAACCTATATCTTAGGAAGTTCTAAAGCGGTGATTCTCAGCCTGCTGCAGAAATGATTGGATTTCGTTTTGGGGAACTAAGAGCACTTTCAAGATGGCGTGCACGTTTTCAAGGTATTGGCTTGGATGAGAAATTAATTGATCATGCAACAGAGAAGGCTGGAATGTTACTTGTACAGATTGAAAGATTCATTAGAGTTCTATCATCTGTAGTCCAACAGGTATTCTCCATCACTTGGTAGTACTTTACGCAGTGTAAAACGGGCCTGTCTCATTAATACCATAACATTGTCAGTAGCATTTAGTTTCTGATTGTACATGATATACACATGCATAGAATAGGTACAATACATACAATATTGGGTGAAGCTATTTGACTGTTTCAAGATTCTGATAATTATAAAGATTGATTTGGTCTCTAGTGCTTTTGTCTTATATTTTCCTTTTTCCCTTTCCGAAGAATTTGTATCAAAACAGTTGTCAAAATTTCTAATGAGTATGATTTCAGTACTTTATTCCCAATCAACTACATTTTACCATCCTCAACCTCGGAACATGCTGATGATTTAAAACTAGATTCTAACAGACCGGTCACTGGTCTAAAAAGTTACCATTTGATTTTGAACTGTATATCCTGAAATGATATATAGGGGAGATTGGGTTGATGAAATATGAAAGTCTATTTGATGATAAGCCATTTCTCATAATGCTATTTTATTTTCATCTTGTGCAATGCAAGCAGACTTTTCTATTCATCGCCCTAATCAGTTCTGATACATCTTTTTGTTCAGTTTTCAAAATTTTCAGTTGGCTACTTCATGCTGATGGTTTAAAACTAGATTCTAACAGACTGGTCACTGGTGCAAAAAGTTACCTTTTGATTTTGAACTGTATATCCTGAAATGATATATAGGGGAGATTTGGGTTGATGAAACATGAAAGTCTATTTGATGATTAGCCATTTCTCATAATGCTATTTTATTTTCATCTTGTGCAATGCAAGCAGACTTTTCTATTTATCGCCCTAATCAGTTCTGATACATCTTTTTGTTCAGTTTTCAAATTTTTTCAGTTGGCTTCTGAAATCTGTGAAGGTTTTGATGTCAGAACCAAGAGATCAACTTGTACCGTTCAATGGGTTTGATTCCTATCTTATGTCAGCTATTCACTTTTCTCTCTCCCTTTTATTTTTGTGTGGCTTATTCTGTTCGTTCCTTGTTTCAGCGAGCTCGTGATCATATTCCTCAAGTTTTTGTATGACCAAGATCCTATTGGGCTATTGTTGGAAGCTTCTGAGTCTAATAAAAAAATTGAAGTTGATCTGTAAGTCATGCTTTCACCATTTACTGTCAGCTAATACTTGTCAAGATCAAGCAATACCATTTCCTGGCTGTTGGTTATGTTAATCAATTCTTCACATTCACCTACTTTTGTGATTCATTATGAATATATTTCACGTGCATAATTTGAAAAGACTAGGATATGTCTTGCAGAATGCCGCACTTCAAACTAATGGAAGAGTTTTAGTTTAAATTTCAAGCACAGAAACAGTACCAATTTGAGTTCAACTTCCAAGTTCTTTTTTATGACATTTTGACAGTATTTATCAGTGCTCCGACAAACCTGGAACTGAACTGATAACAAAGTGCAGTAGGGACGCTAGCTCGAACAAATATTGACGATAAATGAAAAGCATATATTGGAATCTAACCTAGAATGCCTATCTATAGGTATTCTGGAAAATAATCGATTGACAAAGAAATAATCCGGTTAAGAATGTCATCATAATGGGATGATATTTTACTATGAAGCATCATCCTATTATTCTTCATTGATTTGTAAGCCATGGTTTGCAGATTTTGCAAACTCGTCCTCTTCTGAAACCACAACTTCACTTGATTGTCACTTGGTCCATGTATTTCATGAGCCTGCTCAGTCAATTCCAGCGTAGACTTGTTGAGATTTGACGAGATTTTGAACTTAAAAATTAATAGATTGAACAGTACACCCATATATTTTTCTATTTGTATAATAAAACCCCAGTATTATATCTTTTTAATATACATCAGTGATCATATGTAATAATATCCACAGGCAATGATCTACCAGAATAGTACACGTCGTATATTGTGAACTTATGCGAAATGACTGAAGTGTTAATTACCATTTCCTGTTGAACATAATGCAAATTATGCACACATCTATGCCTCTAAGGCCATATTCACGTAACACGCAGAATATGATTCTCAGATTCCGAGTACACATTGTATATTTGTGAACTTATGCAAAATGACTGATGTGCTACCATTTTCTGTTGAACACAATGCAAATTATGCCACATGTATGCCTTTATGGCCATATTCACGTAACACGCAGAATTTGATTTTCTGTATCTAATTGGAATCTTAATCACATTTTTTTACTGTTAGAGAAACAAAGGAACAGGTTACAGAACTGGCTCAGTTTGGAGGATTCTCAGATACCGAGTTTTTGCAAAGAACATTTGTACAAGAATTCCAACAATTAGAGACAAGGTATGCCAGTATGCCTTCTTTTACTTCAGCCCCTCCTTGGAAAAAGGAACATGTTCATCTTTTGTGTTACTGCCGTCATCAGATTGGTTCATTTACCTGGCTTAACATATCTTTTCCCCTTCACCTGGCTTTGTTGGTGAAGAAGTAGCACATAGGAAGTTACGGTGATTACTGATGTATGCATGTTGCTTGTAACAGCCTGGAAAATTTATTGCAGAAATATAATTCTATGGAGCTCGCCTTGTATATATACTACATATTAATTTTACCGAATAATAGCAGGACGGTGGGTATATATATTACGGCTTTACATTGCACCAATGCCATTGTGCAATGACTTTAGCGGAGAATCTGTGATGAGACTTAATTTGACCATAAATCAGTTGTCAGAGTATTATCTCGAAGAAATTATACACTCTCCAGCTTGTTTGTTATGTTTATCCCCAAGGCATCAGCATTATTCTGTTTACTGATTATTGGTTCATATTACAGTTTTAGGAAGGCCTTAGAGATGCCATTAACAGCTGTCTCTGGAAGAATATTTTGCAAAGGTTCACTGCCACTTTTCCCTATTGCTTCAAAGGAGTTTATGTCATACTTCCCTGCTTCTGTATCTTATTATCAGGTACAGTCCCATGTATCAGGAGTGTTTTTCTACATATTGAAAGTTGATCTTGGCATCCGTATTTGATTCTTTTCATAATTATAATATAAAGTTGATTAGCTGCTATTATAAACACCTGCTGTTATGGTCATTTGTCAAGTTGAGACTTCTCTCTTTTCACAACCTTTACTATAGAATTTAAACAAAAATAATTATCAGATTTGAGCACATTCGATCGAATTCAATAAACAAGTGTGCGTTTCAGCTCCATTGATGCACTCTTACCACAGGACTCAAATCTAGAAATATCTATGGTATAAGATTGATATTTGTGTAGTTATTGGTAAAACTATGGCGAACTGACAATGTCCTTGCTACATAACATCGAGAAATATTCAAGCAACTGAAAACGAGAAGTTATGCTTCATGTCCAAATTTACAGAATTTTCTCACTAGATTTTTCTCGTGAGGATACAGATCCAAAATCTTCTCCTTTTGTGGGTTCTTCTTGATTGATCCCTCGTGATTATGTGAAGTGATTGCTTATATCATTATGTATAATTAGAATAATATACATATTTGTAAAATTCCTCCTTTTCTTCGCAGGATTCTTTACATGGGGATATAAATGACAGAATCACCCTTCAGAGACTTAATGATTACACATTGTTTGTCATACCCGATGAGACTTTCTCAAATGTCAGAAATTGCATTGGCATATGTAGGGGGGTTTCACATGATCGCGGCAATTTAAACAATGATCCTTCATTGCAAGCAGTTGTACTGCACGTCCCTGATGATTATCATTGTGTGGACTTGTCTCTATATAAAGTAAGTAAAGAACTGTTCACCAAATATTACCGTGTTTTTCTGGCTAATATTCTCACCACTTTTGTACACAGGAAGAACAAGTTGTCGTATTGTTAAACAAAGTGACTTCTGCTACTGAGAGTTCAGGAAGTGCTTGTATGATAATCATAGAAGCTGCGAATCTTCCATTTGTTTCTGTTTCACAATCCAATATCTTAAATATTTGGAATCATCCTGAACTTCAGGTGAGTGTATATTTGCAAGCTATATATAAACACACACACACACACACCCAACAGATCCAAGATGAACCCCTTTGAGGTTATGAGAAACCCTTTTTCTGCTTTATTAACTAAAATAGTTACCCCAGTATTGCTAATTCTAGCAAAACCACCTATTAGAGCCATCATTATCCACTGGTCCTTGAGAGTTAAGGTGACATTCTAAGCACATGAAACCCTGAAAAAAAAAAATTGGACTTAAAATATTCTCTGGAGATATCCGTTTCCCTTATATGTTCTTACTCTTCAGTGATGTGACATAGCTTCAGTTTTCCAAGAGACAAACCTAACTATGGTTACACCCCATATGTGCACCATTCCTTCACAGTTTCATGCTAACCTTAACAAGGGATGGCAAGTTACAACGGAACTGAATATCACAGACCTATTTAATCATTAGGTGGGTGGTTAGTAAATTTTATTATTTAGGGCCAGATCACACAAAGGGTAACTAGAAACTTGACTCACTTTTTCCATGATTAAAATGTGTGCAATGGGTTTTGATTAAATCCAGATTCCAGCATTCAAAAAAAACTATTTCCCCTCCAAATATTGCAGCATTGTTTGTTGCAATCCTCGAGTAAATCGGCAATTTCTTTCATGATTATGCATTGAAAGATCCAACTTGCAAGATATATTCCTTCTGCCCTAGAATGTGGCATGAATACTTTATTTGTTTTGTGATTGCTCTAGGAATCTGTTTTAGACCTACAATTGGAGAATGAAAAGGTCCGAGAAATTCCTCACTCGGTGGTTGCTCCATTCGCAGTTAGTGGTGAGTTTTCCGTACAATTTTGTTGTTCATAGTGTTGTGGAATTAGTTCTGCAGACCAGTATGTTAACCAGTTAATCAACTCAGAGATATATATATATATATATATATATATATATATATATATA
>JAYMSP010006594.1:0-11370 GCA_036897095.1 Plantago elongata | reverse complement strand
GGGGGGGGGAGATAGAATCTCCTCGATGCAAACCTCATTGTACTTTTAGTATCCATGAAGGAACTCCATTGATGAAATATCTATACGAGACCGAGGGATACCACCTCATGACCCAATCCATGAACTACAACAGGAACCCCAACTTATCCAGAATACTTTCCAAGGCACTCCATTCCACAGTATAATAAACTTTCTGCAGATCCATTTGAATCATGCATCTCGGGGAGACATTCCAACGATCATAGCCTCGCACCAACTCACTAGCTAGCACAATATTGTCATGTATTACCTTGCCAGTGAGAAAAGTTGATTGACACTCGTCTAAAATCTATTTCATGACCTTACTAAGCCGGTTCGTAAGGATCTTAGAGATAATCTTGTACAGGGCAGTGCATCACGAGATAGGGCGCATCTCTCGCATAGTGCAAGCTCCAGCTGATTCGGGTATGAGTGTGACAAGCATACGTGTTTACAGCTCTGTATAATCTTCCATTCTCAAACAAGTCATAAATGGCCTCCTGAACATCCCGCTTGATTGCAGGCTAAGACGCTTTGATGAATTGGGCGTTGAATCCATCAATGTCAAATTCTTTCGTATCACCAATTCCTTGAAGAGATTCGATGTCAATTCCCTCAAGTCGACTGGACCTCGTACCCACCAAATCCGTGTAGAACTTAGTACCTTAGGTTCTAGCTCCATGTGCTATGTCAGTACCACACCGTCATCCGTAACCAGTTTCCTCAGATCCACTTCCCTGTTTTTATATTTTACAACCGCATGGAAACAAGCATGAATTCCATCGCATACCCTCAACCAGTGAACCTTTGCCTTTTGTGTCAATAGAGATTCCTCGGCCTCATTCCACTTGACCACCTCTCACAGGGCTAACTTTACTCTCTCAATTCGCTTGTGTGAAATCGATCTAAGATGATGTCGGCCTGAGCAACTTGGAGTTCCGCCTTGGCAGTATCCAAAAGCACCCGCGACCTTGCAAAATGTTTTTCCAACGTTTTAATATGCGGCTGGAGAATAATTAGCCTTTTCTAGACAATGTACATGGCATGTCCCGTGCCTCCAGTCTCCCAATTCTCTTGTACATTCCCAAGGAACTGATCGTGTGCAGCAACACTATTGGTGAATCGAAATTGTTTACTTCTTGACCGGATTGCTACCTCCATATGCAAGTGTAGTAGAGCATGATCCAAGACTCCTGCCTCCAGGAGTTAGATTACCATATCATCAAACCATTTAAACTATTCGGGGATACAGATTGCACGATCAATGCATGAATAAATATGTCTATTTGTCCAGGTGAAGTGGTCCCCAATCGTATCCTTTTTAGTAAGCCCTATAGAATCCATCATATGCAGCAAATCCCGGAACTCCGCCTCCCCTACCGGGTTACCCCCAATTTGATCTTCAATACTAGAACATTGTTATAGTCAACGATCACCATCCAGGGGCCATCAATCTGAGTAGCGAGCTAATCGATGTCCTACCATAGTCCACGCCGTTGTTCAAGAGCGTTATGTGCATGGACAAAAGTAACCCAATGTGATAGGCGTCCATTCAGGGCGTAAATACCATAATAAATGTATTTCTCCGAAGCAGCTACAAAACGAACATCAAACTTACTATTATCCCAGAGAATCCAAATACGACCCTTAGCATGTGACGCATAATTATCAATGTAGCACAATTTTTGTCCTAAACGCTTATGCACGCGGTCCACATTTTCCTTCTTAACCTTTGTTTCGAAGAGAGCAACAATTAAAACATTGAGATTAGAGAGACGGAAGACAATCTCACGAAAGTTTACTCCTTTGTCAACCCCTTGATGTTCTAGACAATCATAATAACTGATTTCGCTCAGCCCCAATCCCAATCAAAGGGTCTAAAGGTGCAAAACCATTCCTGTAAGACGATATCATACGTACTCGATTGATGTTCTACTGTAGTCGACCATGCTTGACCTCCCATGCCAACATAGCTCAACTCGGAGGCGTCTCGTGTTCTATCAATACCAATCCTAGCCAGAGCAGGCTCCTGTCGTGGTTCTGTAGTCATTTGTTGCCTCACGGCTTGTGCAGGTCGGGCAACTCCCTGCGTCCTATCTGCGGCTGCCCTGCTCCATTCTACGCGCGTCCCTGGGTAGCACGCCCATCCCTACGTGCCACTACCTCTAGAATCGCTGATCTGGTCTGGATTCCGATTGGGTGTGTTGCGACGAACCGTCTCCCCAACACATTGGTGATCTACCTTGTTAATACGACAATATGTTCAATCCATTATTTGGATGTCTCACGAATGGATCTTAAGACATTGTGATATTACATGTCCAAGGTTTCAAAGGGCCCGACCATGAGATCCCGAGTAAAAGACCATCCGAGGTCAAACTTGGCCAAAATGTATAAGTATATCGTGACAAGATAGGGATATCCGGACCAAAGTATTGTATTTGAAAGGAAGCAGGTCCGGACAATTAACACATATGAGTCTACATATCCGGACCTAAAGAGAACCACTTAAAGCAGACCATAGCATCTCAGTAGGAGAGGCCATAACTAGTTTTGGATGTCCTGATCCGGAACATTCCCCTCGGATGTCGCTCCAGGCAGGAAGACAAGAATGCCCTCAAAATTCCTACAAAATGACTAATCTAACCTTGAGGCCATAATTGGGAGATGGGTTATGACTATAATTTGGTCCATGAGCTTAATTAAGCCTTGTTGGCTTAATCTTAGCGTTACACTTGGCACAATCCAACGGGTCTGCCCCTAAACGGGGAATAAACTCTGTAAATAGTGCACACTTCCCAAGGTAAATCAACAAGGTCACTTGATCTTCTCATTTTACCATTTGCTTTAGACCTTCATTATACAGAGTCGACTCATAATCACTCTCGAGTAAAGTCTCTAGTCCGGTTTGATCCTTGGCAAGCCGGGTCTTAAGGTTCTAACCCTCCCCCACTCTAGTCACTTGTGCAGGAATGCGCATCCTAGGCGTTTAGAGCTGGAAGAGAAAGTTAACCTTTACATTGGATCCTAATCGATTGGACTTAGTGATTTTTTTAGGCTTTTCGTTATAGCCGAGGGTTGGGACTTTTACCTCAACATAATTGGCGCTGTCTATGGAAATCTAAACGAAAAGTTAGCTATTTGTCCCCTTCCTAAGAAATGGCACGACCAAGAAGATCAGTTCGGATTGCTTCTCCTCCGGCTTGAAATCCTGTAAGACGACCCCGAGGTAAACCTCCAACTCGGAAAACCACAGCAGTACGGAGCACTACTCAAGTTGAGAGGCCCCGACCCAGTGATGGGCATACTACTAGTGTTTCTTCACAAGAGGCACCTCCGGATATCACCACAAGAGATCAAGTTCCTCTGACTCAACAACCTCCTCCTTCAGGAGCGCATTGGCCACCTATAGGGAGGAACTTCACTGTGCCGAATGGAACTGTCATATTTCCCTATGAGTTCGGGATGAATGATAATCAGTTCGGGTTATTGCTCAATGTTATCCAAGGATGTTTAGGGTCAAAAAATGTCCAACCAACACCTCCCTAGCCTGCTCCTGAGCTAGCCAAGCCTGCGCAATCGAGGCTCGAGAGGAGACTAGTGAGGGAAAGGATTGGAGAAGTCATCCGAGACAATGAACTTCGTCATGTGATCAATCAAAGAACAAACTCACGTGGTCAGCAAGAAAAGAGTCCCGCAAGGGCAAAAATCATACCAGCTAGGCCGGATCGGATAAACTCAAATCCAAGGAGAGCTGATGATCAAGTAGGAGAAAGTGTGATTGAGATCTGACAAGAACAAGTGCCTGGAATTGTAGTAGATCCGATGACCTAAAGTGGTTTGTTCATAGTGCCTGTATGATGTTGACCAAAAGTGGTTTTTTCATAAGATTCACAGTTGCAGAGTCCCCAATCATAGGTTCCACATTTGATGATAAGTGTAGATCGAGATTGATAGTCAATACCTCACTGTCCACATTATGTTCAGGTACGATAGCGTTAAAGGGACGAAAGTTTATAATCTCGCCGCCAGAGATAGGTGGCCACCCTCCCTCAGCTCCTAACGGATTTGATCCGATCGCCTACGAGTTCAGTACAATGTGCACTTTGTCGATGTGGGTGCTAATTCCGACAATCTAGCCGCCGGAGGCAGGCGGTTGCCCTTCCTCAGCCCTAATTAGATTAGAATTGGTCTTCTCCAATTTTGAGTCAAGCTTTTCCTTTTACGTCGCTGCTTCCTCCAGTCCAGCCGAGATGGTGACGCAATCATCGATGATCCCGCTGCTGTCGTCCTGGTCCCCTGCTTCCTCGGGCGGCCACGGGGCTGCGGTGGTTCGCTTAGGGTTTTTATGTTGGCATCCATTGCTAAAGAGAGAGGAAAACAAGGATGCAGAGGTATGATCCTACAGAAAAATCCTTTTCAAGTAAGGTAATACATACTACATTTTGATTAATAATATCAATGGCTTATTTGATAGTTTGAAAGATTATTTTGCTTCCACAGTTGTACCACACAAACTGAATTATTGAAGGGCAAATTATACAATTTATGTAGGAGCGCATATATAAACTACGAGATCATCTTGATGTGGTAACGCATATGGAAATTTACAAAATTATACTTGAATGAAATTATTAATAAACATGTCTCGAATTAACTACAGTGGATTCACATGGTCTCACACGCTTTATGTACACACAACTTATTTATGGGTTAACCAATTTTTTTTAGTTAATTTGATGTAATAAGATAATTTTATTATAAGAAGTTCCAACCAATAAATTTTTGTTTTAGAAAAACACTCAATCGTGTAAATTTGTCATTATAGACTTATGAGATGTTAGATTAATGTAACGCCGTGACCATGTGGATTTATACACGATATTTTTCTACATCACTACTGTGTTTCACTACATATTTAGGTCACAATTGTCATTGCAATTGAAGCAATGACATTGCCATATATGTACATGACAAAAGATAAATATACGAGGTAATTAAAAAAATATTTCAAATAATTGAGTAAATCTCAAAACTAATTCATCCAATCTAATATTATAATGTCTTAAAATTAAACTAAATAGGTTGATTGTCTAGTTTAGATAAGTTGTTTCGATCTATTGTCCATCGTATAGTAGGTTGATTATTTTCTAGTAGAGTCTGTACTTTGTCTTGCTTAGTTGTTTGCATCTAAAGAGATTCAAGAAAATCAAACTAGACTAGTTTTTGTATTGATTATTCATTATAGTGGATATATTTCGCCTTGAGGCTCGATGGATTATCGACATAGATAATCTGTCAGAAACTTATAATTGGTGTTCTTATTACTCCGCCGTTAATCCTGTTATAGGCAGTTTAGATAAGTTTCTAGTTGTGTTAGATTACTCAGTGTTCTGCAAACATTGGAAAATTGTTCAGACATTTTTCGGTGTTGCAGTCACATAGAGTCGTATGTTTGTGATTCAAAGTGTCAAGTCCCGGTGTAGTTACTATTTCATTATTTATATATATATATATATATACTTATATTAAACTAATAACTTCAAATATGATCGTAAATGAAACTCTCCCTATAATGAGAAATGTCATGGACTATTGAATTTTAATTTCCATTGTTTATACATTGTGTATCCTATACTCCACTATATATACATCGAAAAACTTAACTAGTTGTATATCATTTTGCAACGGACTAGACTTGAATTAGGATGGCCTCAAAATTTAATTTTTTGATGTTTATCCTATTCTTGACTTTTGGTATGTTTGCCCAACCATTGTGCTTATATTTATGTTCAATTTGTTTTCTTCTTGAGAATTACTTATTGTCAAATTAAATAGCATGAATTCTAATATATATTCATTTTTTTTTTATAAAAATGTAGATGATGAGATGATTGGGCCAGCTAGAGCATCAATTTGCGAAACACCAAGCGATAGATTTAGGGGTGTCTGTGTCGGGGCAGAATACCACAACTGCAATGCGATATGCCGAGAAGAAAAGTTTGAACATGGGAAATGCAAACGTTTTGCGTGTAAATGCACGAAGGAATGTGGTGCAAGCTCTCACATACCAGGTGAGTCAGGCGGAGACTATCAAAGTGGTGATGTTTCAGGCCAACAAGGTTCATATGGAGGATCTGACTATTCCTCAAGTGGTTAAGTGTTTATGATGTGACATTACAAATAAAAAAATAATTGAATTCGATAAGAAGCATAGTGTAATGGCCTATATATATACTTTTCCAAGTGTCATTATTGTCGAACTTTATAACTTCTTGCTTATCTAGCTTGAAATTTCTTTTTTTCCTGTCACTACAAGTAAACTAAAATAATAACAAATTGATTTCGATTTCTTATGTGGTTATGTTCTCCATCTATGTTCATTAGAATAAAAAAAATGTATTGTGGTATGCAACTTACTTGTTGTGGGAGTAAGTTATTTACAACAATGTCATTATGCAAACAACAAAGTCACTTGGTCTTGGCTGTGAATGTTATCATTAAGTCATTAATATGCTTTCCTAACCTCTACATATGTTATTTATGATAGTTCCATGTTTATGAGAAATATATTACTCCCTCCGGTCTATTAATTTTTTTCAATGCACTTGCATTCTTTTCAATTACTGAAATGATAATAAAAAAGTAATAGTTTGTAAAATGTGTTGCATTGATAAAATTTTAAGTGTGTTATAAAGTAAGATAGAAATTGAAAAAAATGATGATACAATGAGAAAGATAAATAATAAACATTTTAGATAGTGGGTAAAGACTTTCCATTTACGGGTTATGATGTTTCTAATGAATCCCCATAATTATTATTGTATCGGGGAAGTAACATTTAATATTCTTGCAACATGTAAACATTTTGAAGATGAATTTAATAATGTCATAACAAACATATAGTAAAATTCACCTCTGTAAAAGTTTTAGTTTGGTTTGCATATATTATATACTAAATCGACAAACATTTGAACTATAAAATAGTGCAACAAGAAATCTAACTACAAAGACCTATAAACGAAGAACAAAGATGAATCAATATGTTATATTCCAAATGAGTTTCTTATCTTTTATTTTGAAAGAGTTTTGGAACCAAAAATACTTTATTCCATTCCAAAACAGTTCAGTACAAACCGATCCGAAGATCCAGGTAAACAAAATAACCAGGCACTACCACAACAACTAACGAAGCATAAGTAAAACACAATATTTGTGCAACTTCCTATCCTGCCAACATATATTGATAACACAAGTAAAAAATTTTCCTTCTAGATTAATTGTAATGGGTTTCTTCTTGAAAATTACTTGATTCCGCTCCATCCAGATTGCATATACCGCCTCCGTGAAAGCGCAACTGAGTATTTTCTTCCTCTACCCCGTGCCCTGAAGATGTAGGTAAAGCCATAAAATCTCCTTGCCCCAACTATGTGGTACATGTTGGATGCCTATCCATGCAAGAACTCCCGCCCAAACCTGCTGCGAGTAAGGACAAGTGAAAAAGAGATTTTGCATTGTCTCATTATCCTTACAGAAGGCGCATGATGGCTCAAGGTTTGGGTTCCACCACCACACCCTACCTATTGTTGCAAGTTGCTTGTTTAGCCCCATCCAAGTGCAAACTTGGGCACGAGGATGTGCTTTATTACCAAACCACCATTTCTTCCAACTCACATTAGCCTTTACGCCACGATGTTTCTCATATAGTGCTCGAGTATCAAATCTCCCCTTTTGCCCATGATTATCCATGCCGGTAAGTTTTCTACCAGATTCCTGCTCTTCATGATGGCCCTCAGAATCCAGGAGGTGTTGATGGGGATTTCCACTTCCAAAACTTTCCGGTCTTTAATATTGTAACTATGCACCCACTTGACCAATACTTTATCCGCTTTTTGACAAAGTTTCCAATGCAATTTGGTGACAGTGCACATATTCTATTTGATTAGTGAGGTGAGATTCAGGCCTCCAGTATTTTTCGTGTCGCAAATCATATCCCATGCAATCGGTGCTCGGTGTGTGGTTTCTTCAGTGCCACTCCTGAGAAAGGACCGACAGAGGGCCTCAATATGCCGGATCAGCTGCTTTGGCATCGGGAAAACCTGCATCTAGTAGTTAGTCATATCCTGCAAGACGCTCCGAATAAGTTGCATCTTACCAGCTTAGCTCAAAAGCTTCGAGCTCAAATGCTTAATCCGTTTAGTAATGCGATCAATGAGTGGCTGGCAAAGCCGGACCGTCAGCTTCCGGGTAGTAAGCAGGACTCCAAGGTATTAACCGAAAACTTTCCTTCAACAAACCATGTGATCCCAATGATTTTCACAAAAGCGAGGTGACCCACACCACCAAAATACACACGGCATTTATGGGGGTTTAATGAAAGACCCGTGACTTTTGAGAATTTCTAGAACTGGTGCATCAGGATATCGACAGAGTGGGGTCACATATAGCAAAGAGGAGTAAATCATCCGCAAAGCACAAATTCACAATATCCAAGCACTCACACTTTGGGTGGAAGTTAAAGTCTGGGAAACTCTTTACTTGTAATAAAACTCGATGATGATACTACATTACGATCACAAAGAGGAGGGTGGGGGGAGGTAGAATCTCCTCAATCAAACCTCGTTGTACTTTTAGTATCCGTGAGGGAACTCCATTGATGAAAGATCTATACGAGACCAAGGGATACCACCTCATGACCCAATCCGTGAACTGCAGTGGGAACCCCAACTTATCCAGAATACTTTCCAAGGCACTCCATTCCATAGTATAATAAACTTTCTGCAGATCCATTTGAATCATGCATCTCGGGGAGACATTCTGGCGATCATAGCCTCGCACAAACTCACTAGCTAGCATAATATTTTCATGTATTACCTTGCTAGTGAGAAAAGTTGATTGACTCTCGTCTACAATCGATTTCGTGACCTTACTAAGCTGGTTCGTAAGGATCTTAGAGATAATCTTGTATAGGGCAATGCAACACGAGATAGGGCGCATCTCTCGCATAGTGCAAGCTCCAGCTGATTTGGGTATGAGTTTGACAAGCATATAGTTTACAGCTTTGTACAATCTTCCATTCTCAAAAAAGTCATAAATGGCCTCCTGGACATCCCGCTTGATTGCAGGCTAAGCCGCTTTGATGAATTGGGCATTGAATCCATCAATGCCAAATGCTTTCGTATCACTAATTCCTTGAAGAGCTTCCTATACATCATTCTCATTCACTAGTCAGATAAGCCCAAGCCGTTCCTGGCGATTAAGCTGCTTCCCATTCCGCAATGCCTCGATTTCAATTCCGTCAAGTCGACTGGACCGAGTACCCACCAAATCCGTGTAGAACTTCGGACCTCAACCTCTAGCTCTATGTGCTATGTCAGTACCACACCGTCAGCCGTAACCAGATTCTTCAGATCCACTTCCCTGTTTTTATCTTTAACAACTGCATGGAAAAAAGCATTATTTCCATCGCCCACCCTCAACCAGTGAACCTTTGCCTTTTGTGCCAACAGAGATTCCTCGGCCTCATTCCACTTGACCACCTCTCACATGGCTAACTTTACTCTCTCAATTCGCATGTGTGAAATCGGTCTAATGTTTTCCCATCGTTTTCATATGCGGCTGGAAGCAATTAGCCTTTTCTAGACAATGTACATGGCATGTCCCGTGCCTCCAGCCTCTCAATTCTCTTTTACAATCCCAAGGAACTGATCGTGTGCAGAAACACTATTGATAAATCGGAATTGTTTGCTTCTTGACTGGATTGCTACCTCCATATGCAAGTGTAGCAGAGCATGATCCGAGACTCCTGGCTCCTATACTCGGATTACCATATCATCAAACCATTGAAACTATTTCGGGTTACAGATTGCACGATTAATGCATGAATAAATATGTCTATTTGTCCAGGTGAAGTGGTCCCCAATCATATCCTTTTCAGTTAGCCCTATAGAATCCATCATATGCAGCAAATCCCGGAACTCCGCCTCCCCTACCCGGTTACCCCCAATTCGATCTTCAATACTATAACAAGTAATAGTCCCCGATCACCATCTAGGGGCCATCAATCTGAGTAGCGAGCTAATCGATGTCTTACCATAGGCCACACCGTTGACAAAAGTAACCCAATGTGATAGGCGTCCATTCAGGGCGTAAATACCATAATGAATGTATTGCTCCGAAGCATCTACCAAACGAACATCAAACTTACTATTATCCCTGAGAATCCAAATACAACCATTAGCATGTGCCGCATAATTATCAATATAGCACAATTTGCATCTTAAAAGCTTACGCACGCGGTCCATCTTTTCCTTCTTAACCCTTGTTTCCAAGAAAGCAACAATTGAAACATAGAGATTAGAAAGACGGGAGCCAATCTCATGAAAGTTTACTGCTTTGTTCAGCCCCCTGATGTTCTAGACAATCATAATAATTGGTTTTGCTCAGTCCCAAACCCAATCAAAGGGTTGAAAGCCGCAAAACCATTCTGTAAGAAGATATCATACGCACTCGATTGATGTTCTACTATAGTCGACCGTACCTGACCTCCCATGCCAACATAGCTCAACTCGGAGCTGTCTCATGTTCTATCAATACCAATCCTAGCCGGAGCAGGCTCCTGTCGAGTATTATGTCGTGGTTTAGTCATTTGTTGCCTCACGACCTGTGTAGGTCGGGCAACTCCCTGCTTCACTGCCTACGACTGGCCTGCTCCATTTTGCACGCGTCCCTGGGTAGCACGCCAATCCCTACGTGCCACCCACTATCTACCTCTAGAATTGCCGATTTTTTATGGACTTCGGTTGAGTGTGTTGCGACGAACCATCTCCCCAACACATTTGTGAACTACCTTGTTGATACGGTAATATGTCCAATTCTTTATTTGGTTGTCTAATGAATGGATCCTAAGACATCGCAATATTACATGGCCAAGGTTTCAAAGGGTCCGACCATGAGATCCCGAATCAAAGACCATCCAGGGTCGAACTTGGCCATAATGTATAAGGATATCGTGACAGGATAGGGATATCCGGACCAAAGTGTTGTATCCGAAAGGAAGCAGGTCTAGACAACCAACACATATGAGTCTACATATCTGGACCTAAAGAGAACCAAGTGAAGAGACCATAGCATGTCAGTAGAAGAGGGCATAACTAGTTCCGGATGTCCAAATCTGGAACATTCCCCTCGGATGTCGCTCTAGACAGGAAGACGAGAATGACCTCAAATGTCCTACAAAATTACTAATCTAACCTTGAGACCCAAATTGGGAGATGGATTGTGACTATAATTTGGTCCATGGGCTTAATTAAACCTTGTCGGCTTAATCTTAGCCTTACACTTGGCACAATC
>JAYMSP010006593.1:0-11374 GCA_036897095.1 Plantago elongata | reverse complement strand
AAGCTCTTTTTCTCCCATCTATTCTTGTACAATAGTTATGGCTTCTAGTGGATCTCGAACAAGTGCTAGGGCTAATGGTCAGTCTAGAGGAATTTGTAGGAAATACGATTGTGGTAGAATCACGGAGATAACAACGTCGGGATCGAAAGCCAATCCAGAAAGATTAAACAGTAAATAATCAAACATTAAAATCACACAGTGGCCAGTTATAGAGCATGATCACATGAAACATAACGTGCAAGTGAAACACACAATCAATGATCTATCATGAGTTCAAGACTAAGAATATATCTAAACATACCCACATTACAAACCATAGGATCGCAGCAATACTCACAACATAGTATGAAGCAATAACACTGAAACATAGTCAAATAAACACTAGCCACTTGCAAACAAGTAACCTCCAACACAGTCCATTGCAAGAACACTAAGCAAAAGATATTCCATACTCCAGTGAACAATGACAAACAAGTACTGCAAACACATTAAACTGCAAGAACACATACCAATCGACTTCACCTTCCCAACAAACTCACTATTCTTAATCCCCTCAACTATCTCACTGGAGCTTTTATTCTCCATTTCCTTCAGCCTCGTCTTAAACGGCTCCCAAAACTCGCCGAATCGCCCCTCCTCCCTCTCCTTATACCTCATCCTCCACGACCTGACCTCATCCTCCTCCTCCTCCACCACTTCTGAAACAATCGCGTTCTTAATCGACGACAAATCGATCTTAAAACTTCGGCTTCGAATACATCCTGAAATCCGGCGACGAATACACCCTCCTAATCTCCGATAGCTTCGGCTGCAGCTTCCTCAGGAAGTCAATTTCAACCGGAGGGCCACGGTTGTAAGTGGCGGAAGCGGTGGGCACACTGAAAAGCGAAATGGAGCCGGAATTGATGAAATTCTCGATCTCTCTGTTGGCTTCGATACACAGTAGTTATGGCTGGAATTTCGCAGCAACGAGTTGGTTTGATGAAGAAGGAAACAGGGAGCTACGTTTTACCGGGTAATGGGGGAAGTGGGAAGGTTTTTTTTTTTTTATTACAATTTTCTTTTTCTTTAATTATCAAATTTAGTTTCTCTTTTCTTTATTCAAATCGTCCAAAATTTCCACGTAGGACAAAGGAAATGTTGATGCTGGAGGGGTGGTCAACGGCAAGGGTCAAAGTGTAATTGTTTGAGATCGACGGGTCAAAGTGAAATTAGAAAAAATTTAAGGGGTATTTTTTATAATTCGCCCTTTTTCAAATGTGATAGTTTTTATTGTTTTACAAACCAACACATATTCATGTGTACTCCTTATTGATGAGTACATTCGAAAAATTGCAAGTGAATCATCCATTTTAAGAAAATTCACAAATTGTAGAAGACTTAATTTTAGAAGATTGGTTGTTGATGGTGCCGTTATAATCCAATACGAACAATGTGTGATAGAAATGCTATTGCAATAAAGCATTTAATTCATGATAAAACTCAAAATAAAATTTCGACGTGTTGCGGTGCAACCGTGCTAAATTGTACTAGTATTTGGAAATGAGGTGAAGACGAGTTAGATGTTGGCTTATTGTCTCACGCGAGTCTTGATAATTCTTCACGTCCTTTTAGAAAGCACACGCATTATTCAACATATATGGACCAGTATACACGTTTTCTTCCAAATCGTAAACTTTTCAACTGTAACTAACTACATTTGCTGGTTAAAGATATAAATACCTTAATGTTAAATGCAGTACATCTTTTACTAAACGCATGACATCTTTTAATATATTATAAAAAATTCCAAAAGTAGTGTAAATAGAAAAGTAGGTCCTATATTTATCAAATATACCACAAAACTCCAGATTTTCACTGATTATATAATCAATACTACACGAGTACATTAAACAAACAAATAAGTAAGGAAAAGAGATGTCTTCGAAATATTATCCCGATTATGGCAATTACGATGAATCTGAAGAGGTATTATTTAATTCTCATTGTCTTAATTTTATATTTATAGTGTTTATTATAATGTTAATGCGTTTGTTTATTTAAATGATTAATTAATTCTGCAAAAAATAAACTAAAAAATGGACTGGATTGACGAGAAGTACGTTGTGGTCAGTCAGGCAGCCCCCAAGGCTGCCAGGCGGTGGGCTGGCAACCATGAAGGCTGCCAGCGCCTCGGGTTGGCAGCTGTGAGGGTTGCCAGCCCGACAGAGGCTATAAACTGTGTTAAAAAAAATTATATAATAATACTATATTGTGGATAGTTTTGACATTTTTTTTTTGAAAAACTAATATGTTACATTATTTTAGTTGTGTATCCACTTGATTAGATATGTTTTTTATTTGTTTGTAACATTGTTCTAATGTTTGAATTTGTTGTGGATGAGGATAGATATCCGACGGATTCAGATGATGAAGGTACGCTAAATGATGACGAACCAAGATACTTCGTACCGGATTCGAAATTTGAAGTTTGTGATGATCGCATTTTTGGGGCGGGCTATGCTGGTGTTGAGGAGGAGGAGGAGATTGAACGTGAAGACCAAAACAACTTGTTTCAAACTATGGGTGCATCCGGTTGTAGAGAAGATGCACAACATGAAGACCAAAACATCGAATAGGAGTCACAGTATGAGTGTGGGATGCCAAGTTCCCATCCCGATGAGGCGTATTAATGTTATAAACATCCACAACAGCCGCTATGTCATCTGTTGTACACTTCTGACGTGATCCAGTAACAATTCGACCATAGAGACGTCCGGAATGAACGATAGGTTTTTTCTGTTTTCCATCTCGATACTTATCCATCTACATTAAACAAGATTCACAATAAATTAGCACACAATTTGTAGAAACCAAAACAACATGCAAAATACAAAAATAAATAATTACACAACAACAAAAAATAAGTCACAAATAGAATAACACTTGTTAGAATAATCATAAAATGCATAATAAAAAATTAAGTTACAAATTACAACATGTTCATCAAACATTAGACAATATGTACACCAAACAATTGAGAGGAATCAGTATAAAAGCAAGAAAACAAATAAAAAATAATTAAATTGGACTGTTTACAGTTAAAACCGGGTCCGATTAGCACCAATAACACTAAAGAACATAAATAATTAAAAAAAGTTGAACCGGTTCAATTATGGCCAAAACTGGTCCTGGCCAGATCTCCATCTTCAATCTCTAAGCTCCGTTCTGCTGTTGGTCGGATTCCGGCCGGTCAATGGCCCACATATGAATCTGGCCAACACCGCCTCCCCTGAGTTTCCGGCGATTTATCAAGTTGACGAAAAAAAAATGTAAAGTACTAACCTTTTGATTTCTCCTTCGCGTTCTTCGATTTTGTTTGAATGGTCCTTTGATCGAATGGGAAGGAGAAGTGTATGTAAGGGGGTTAACTGATAAATTTCAAACGTTTTTTTCTTCAAATTGTATTATTTCGAAGTTGAGAGGTTGTTTTATAATTTACTTTAATTTTAGGTAAAGTTATAATATGTTTAAATTGTGTCTTGTGTTTAGTAATTTTGATCCAACGTTTAACAAGCTTCTATAGATATAATACTCATTATAGTGGTTTTTTCTAGTCTTTTAACATAAAATTAACATTTTCTAAACGAAATAATATACTCATGGACAAAAGAAGTAGAGGGATATGTCCTGGAAAGGTCTTAGGCAGGTGGTTAACCGATAATTCTTCCGATCCGCAAATGTGACATATCATTCTGAGAATTATTCATGAATAGCCATATCGGTTTGAAATACATATTGATCCGGTAAATAAATTGAATGAATTTCAGCCATAATCAGATTAATTTGTTTATATTGCATGACAGCCGATTTGGGGCTCTAATCAGTAAAAGACTATTTGATTCACTTCATTTTCAGATTTTGGCTTATGATCATAATTACGTGACGAAAGTTGTAATATTTTCAAAGCTACAACTATGGAAGAATCCGTTCGACTTGTCCACAATTTCTAGTTGCGTGATAGAGACTCTATTTTCTATATTCACTAAACTAAGCTACTAGTCTACTACCATGCATCATTGCATCGCGACATCCACTTGATCCATGCTCTCTTGTTCTCTACTTTTGTTGTCATGTATAATTCTTTCGTGTCTCACCACCTGATGATATAGGTCCGGGAACTCTTGAATCCGTGTACGTGATTGTGAGCCAGAGCAATCTTCGTTTTTCTAATGTCTACTGTATTCAATTTGAGATACAATTCCTCAAGGAGACCTATCTTTCCTTTTAGAGATTTTCTAACATAAAGTTCACAAATACTATATATTCTGTTTTTTTAACTATTAGTCAAATAATCTAAGTAATACATTATTATGAGTACGTCCAACGATCAACGTTAAGATAATTTTTAATATTTTAAACGTGAATAATTTTTCAAAAGAAATATCATAATTTTTAAAATATTCCCCTCTCGTTTATCAAAGTTGAAACTCATTATTCACCGTGTCGTATCTAAACAATCTTACATATTCAAATTTATTATGATGTTTATTGTTCAAAATTCAGTATTAAATGATGTTTCTATATTCTTGAGTAAAATTCAAAGCTCAAGAAAAGCCGATCATAATCACCTATCTAGTCAATTTAGAAAAGTTTCAACACCAAATTGCTGAAATTGAAAACGTCCGTATATCTTATTCGCAACCAAAAGTACATATAATTAGGCACGAATTCATTCACATTAACTTACAAAACAAAATTTCCAAAATGCAACATCCAATTAATATAATTGAAATCCCGAAAGCGACACGAAAAAGTTCGCCCGCAACTTCTAAAACCAAACGTGAACAATCAACCCACCAATCAAACTCCTCCACGTACCCATCCCCTTCTTCTCATCCAATTCCCACACCTGATCATCAGTATCTCACTAACTCCTCCTCCTTCTCCACCAGACTTTAAATTCATTCAAATCTCCTCCAAACACTCTCCTCTTCTCAAAATCCATTACAACAAAAATTAATTCAAAAATATAAACAAACCACACCAATTCCCAAAATCAACCCTTCCATATCATGTCATCATCTTCATCACCGTCGTCGTTGCACGCTGCCGTGAGGTACTACCTCTCGGAGCACCCTTCCATCGTAACCTTCCGTTGGAGCCCCACCCAATCCCACGGCTCCACGTGGTCCTTCCTCGTCACCTCCATCGCCTTATACCTCCTCTCCGCCACTGTCTTGCACCTCCTCCTCCCTCGACGCAAGCGTCTTCCTCTCGGGCCCCTCCCCGCCTTCCACTCGCTCACAATCTCCCTCCTCTCCGCCACCATCTTCGCCGGCACCATTATCTCCACGGCCGCGGAGATCCGGTCCGCACGGTGGCTGTGGCGCGGCCGCTCGCAAACCACCCCCTTCCAATGGCTCCTCTGCTTCCCGATAGGCACGCGCCCCTCCGGCCGCGTCTTCTTCTGGTCCTACATCTACTACCTCTCCCGGTTCCTCCACGCCTTCCGCGCGTACATCACAATCGCGAAGCACCGGAAGCTACCGGTATTCAGCATGTTCAACAACTCGATTCTGATCTTCATGTCGTTCCTGTGGCTCGAATTCTCGCAGTCGTTTCAGGTGTTGGCGATCCTGCTAACCAATTTGGGGTACGCGGTGGTGTACGGGTACAGGTTCTGGACGGCGATCGGGCTGCCGAGGGGGAGTTTTCCGTTCGTGATGAGCTGCCAGGTGGTGCTGCTGGGGTGTAATTTGGTATGTCATTTTGGGGTGTTGTTGCTGCATTTTGTGAAGAGAGGTGGGTGTAATGGGATTGGGGCGTGGGGGTTGAATTCGGTGTTGAACGTGGCGATTTTGATACTCATTTTGAATTTCTTTGTGAAAATACATTTGAGGAAGAAGAAGATGGACGACGATACGGTGGTCGGTGAGTCGGTTGATGGTGGTGGTGGTTTCGTGGTGGAGAAGTTAGACACGGTGGCGGAAAAGAAAGATACTTAAATGACGAGGTTGAGGTCTGTTGTATTATTGCCATGTTTTTTTCGTTTTTCTTTTTTTTAGTAGGGTGGGTAGTAAGTATAGGACGAATTTAAAATGCGTATATATGCTCGAAATTGTATTTACTTCAAAATAATCATCAAATAATCTTAATCTGTATTGAGTTGAGTACCTATTTTTATACTCTTTCTGAAGAATATATACAACCAATTTAAGGAATGCTTTGTAGCACTTTTGAATCTACTCTTGTTTTCTTTTCAATTATTTTTATTTATTTATATACTATACATTGAGTAATCTATATATGTATTTTTGTAGAGTTATATAAGTCCGTGTAATCACTTGTATCCTTTAGGTTTAGGGAGTGAAGTCGACGCATTTGATCAAATTTTATGAAACGTAAAAAAGTATAAACAATTGGAAACTTTGACTTTAGAATTTAGTTAATGTTCTAGAAGTATAAGACCTCTCGAAACTTAATGGGACAAGCTTGACGATCGTGTGAGATTGTTCTTTAGCCTATTATAGAGTCTAGTCTGGCATAAACAATTTTAGTGTATTTGTTGTGCGGAATTTCATTTTAATCTATCGAAAAGAAATATAGAAACCAAATTATGGGATTAAATGGATCACGCATTGATAACGAAATGTAACTCAGTTTGTAAGACGTTTCATCTTCAATCAATAAGTTGAGATTCGAGTTATTTTTTAACCGCTTCAGAAAAATAAATTTTAAATTATAAATTTACATGTAATACTCTAAGTCAATGTTAACGTTTCTTATAACAGTAATTGTAAATGTGGTAGGTGAATCATGAGAAAACTTATTAGGAATATTCCTTTCCCCATTTGAAGTTATTGATTGTGTTTGACCTGACCCTACAGAACAGTTGCCGACATCATCAACTTTTCCGGTGAAGTCATTGATTGTCAATACACTCGATTTTAAGTTACGGCGCCGTATCTGGCTGAAACTAACGAAAAAAATTGTTGCTATATGATCGAATTGCTATCTATAATACACGAGATTATTAATTTATTCCATCAATTGCAAATGAGTGTAAGTCTATCTTCAACAAAACTAGTCGAAAATTTAAAGATAACTGGTAGCTGAAAAGTTAGCTGTAATTAATTAAGTTAACTTTTTCAACAAACTAACTTAATTAGTTTCTCAAATCAGTTAGTTATTCAACTAGATTGTTTAAAAAGCTGCACGTTCACGTAACAAGCTTTTTATAAAAAAACTCATGGAGGTGAAAAACTAACTAAAAATTTAGTGATAAACAAGCCCAAAGTAAATTTATTATTGACGAAGTGATAGAACTCAATCTCATCTAAAACCTCGAATATATAAAAAAGTGTGGAACTAATTCAATTATATTAATTCGTCTAACATGGAGTCATAAAATTCAATACTATCCATTTAACAAATATATTGTCCTAAATTTAACAACCTAATTATAAAAATATATTGCATTTTATTTTAAGCATGTCAATCTAGATAGTAAATAAAATTGAATAGGATGATTTTATATTCGAGTATTGCACTTGTATATACCATGTGGAAAATGAAGTATCAACATGCATATTTAACTAATATATAAAATCTGTAATTTTTTATCAATCATAAACGATGTCGATCAGGGATCGACTGATGTTGCTTTGAGGACTCTGTTGGCACCTTACGAGAAATCAAAGTCTTTGGGTTTCGGAGAGTATGGTTGCAAGGCTAAAACTTAAAGGAATTGACGGAAGGACACCATCATAAATGGAGCTTGCGGCCTAATTTGACTCAACACTGAGATACTTACCAGCTTTAGATATGGTGAACATTGATAAACTGAGTGCTCTTTCTTGATTCTATGTGTGTATTGGTTCGTAGTCGTTTTTATTTGATGGATTATCTCATTAATTTGAATAATGAAATTAAATTGAAATTTGTCAATAGTTTAGAAGTATCCTTTTCGCCGGTTTTTGTGACCCGCATGCACACATTAATAGGCATGGCCCCCCATATGCATATGCATACATCAATCTGAAATGTGTTTTTCTTTTGTTGTAGCGGTTAAGACTTAAGTTTTAAGGTCATGCAATATGTTTATAAGTTTACTACTTCATCTAGAAGGCGATTATAGAACATTATCAATACTTTTGTTTGCATCGATTCAGTTCTGTGACAAGTTAATTTGAGGGTGACTAGTCCTGCTGCTTTACTTTCTGTGTTTTTCAAACGGTAGAAAATTAATTAATTAGCAAGACTTCAAAGATTGCATGTGCTTTTATAATGAAGAATTTTACAAACTTTCATCAATTTCTTCAATTTCTAATTTGGATTACCATTAGGTGAGAGAAGATTAACAAATAGACTGGTACATGTTTGATTTTTTTCTAAAACGTTAAAGGTAATTCGAATCCCGACCTATTAATAAGAGTTGAAGTGTTTTACCGACTAAATTTCACTGTGTTTTCCCTAGATATATTTGCAAAGTATGCAAGATTGCAAGCAATGAAGTAAATGGAAAACGCCATAAAATACTAGTACTTCAGTACTAGACTACAAATAGTACAAAAAACCATCTGGGAAAATGTATATATGATGCACACAGAATATATCGATACTAGTACTTACGAGACTAATTTAGTCGTCGTAAATCGTGAATTAATTACTAGTGGACTGTAGACTTCATATTTCGTGCATGCAAGAAACCAAAATGATGTAGTAATGGGTTATGGATGGACATTACTAAACCACAAAACAATACACTAGCGTTCATTTCCAAGAAAGCATCTTTTACAATTTACATTATCTTTCTGGGTGCATGATAACTACTGAGACTCTGTTCGTTTGATTAAAAGATAGACGGAATGAAATGGAATTGAATTGGATGTAATTGAATTTGATTGGAATGGAATAATTTTTCAGATGAAGAAAATATAGATTAATTAAGATTGAAATCGATTAGATTTTGTACATTTTTATATCAAATGGTACCATCCTCCCTTAAAAAAGTCAAGCTATAGATCCTACAAATTGTTCATACATAATTCAGCCCAGAAAGAATCTTTGGGCTTCTTCTTGTGTTACTGGGCCAACCATGCAGGGGACTAAGTTTATTGGACTTAATTGTAAGATCTAGAATTAAGACGTGAAGGATTCGTTTGGTTCGTCGGGATTTGTGCTTCGTTTTGACCTTAAAAATACAAAATTAAATTTTGTTTTTGAGCCTTAGAATTGTGACTTTGGGAATTAATTTCGATCTGGTTAGCTTATTTGTTGTATGTTTGGGTTGGATTTGGACCAAGGCCTTTTTTTATAGTGTGGCATTTGATTGGGGGGGGGGTGGGTTTGGCCCCAAATTATTATTTACAATTTTCACTATTACCAATTGTCCATTTTCTCACTAATTGTACATTGAGAATAAACAAATTTATTATAAATTTATTTTCTAGTGAAATACAACAAATGTGAAATTGAGTGAAATTTTCGAATTAAATTTTATTTAAAGCAATTGTGGAAATTAAATCACTTTACCTTTTTTTTATCGATATTGAACACTCAATTATTGAAGCGGTGATATTAAATATCAATATTTTTGTGAAGTCTTACGTACTTTGAATTTATTTAAGTTTTTACCGATAAGGTGTGATAGATTGGGAGGAAAATTTAGAATAACCACGATTATGTTGTGTTCTAATCCATCTATTATTGGTATTGTATTTTTGAACCACGTAGTTAGAAAATACATGATAACTCACTGTTACCCTGTCTTACTTATTAGTTTATACTCCACCTTCCTATATATCCGAGTTAGAATATAAATTTAGCGGTAATATCAAAATAAATTAGAGAAAAAAATGAGATAAATTATTTAAAATGAGCGTAAACAATGATAATATTAATAATATTTTATTAATTGATATATGTTAAAACCTTTTAAATATTTTGTTAATGTATAATTTTATGCTTACATATAATTATGCATGGAACACTATCTGCATGTGATAAAGAACTGAAAATGGAAAATCATAATGAAGATAATTGAATAGTGAAAGAAATTCAAATAACGTTTAATTGTAGGAATAACCAAGATGTGAAAGAACAATTGACATAGGCTATTTCGATATTCGTTGTGGGCCACAAACAAACACATGGGCACACATAGCAGCTGAACATGAGCTGATTCTAGCTGGACCAAATCTTAAACTCAAGCCCAACATATTTTTGGGGTTTCCCAAAACCGAATTTTGTTGCCACGTAGATTATTTCGACTAATGACGTTGTTGTCCGTCTTCAAAACTCGGGTAACTAGCCCCCCAAATCCACTGAAAAATACAAAATAAATTTGATGTTTTGGGCTTCAATCGTCTCTAAAATCGACTTAAACCCAACCAAATGAATCGGGAAAGTCTTATAGCTGTATTTTCACATGTGTGAAATGACCGGATGAGTTTCTTTATTAAATTGTTTATCAAATATATGATTAATACATGGTGATTGAGATTTTTGGAACGATTCCGAGAGATGGGTGTGATTGAGTAATTAGGATTTTTGAATTAGGAATTAGGGTTTTTCAATTGGGTTGAGAATTTTGAAGAAACGATTGAATCCCTCTTTAAACAACGATTAGTGGAAGGGCCGAGGTGACAATTTTTTCAACTAATTTCTGAAACAGGAAACAATTGAGAGGGGTTTTGTTTTCTACCTTTTAAATTTTATATTAAGATTAATTTTTTTACTTTTTATATATGTTTGTATAATTGTATATTTTTTAGATATTTTTTACTTTAGTGCATATATCTTTCATCTGCTTTGTACTTGAATTGTTTCTTCATAGAATGTTTTTGTGCTCCAAATAAAATTATGTGATTATGCATTGCGCTGACGATTGAATATATATTATATGTTAAGCGCAATCGCATCACAATTCGTACATAACATGAATCTCCAATCACGCACAACTAATCAGGTCCTAAAAGGGGTGAAGCTACAGTGTCCCTGACCCGTGCTCGGGACGGGGTGATTTTCAAATGTTTCATGGGTATATATGCTCAATTTATTTTTATTTAGGGGCTGATTGACATAATACTTAAATGCCCCAATTTGAATGTTTGAATATTGATCGGAATTGTAGTGAGATTGTTAAAATTAGTGTTTGGTATATAATTGTAATTGAATAGGGTATTATAGGTTTGTTATATAGGTTGTGTAATAGATAAATGATTGGTGTAAGTATGATGTGATTGATATTATGATTTGATAAAATATGTATGAATATTATATTAGTTAATTATTGATATTTAAGGTTGTTAGAATATATGATTAGTATAATTATGTAATAAGTTGTTTGGTAATTTGTATATGGAATAATGTTTTTATATATTAAAATGAG
>JAYMSP010006592.1:0-11375 GCA_036897095.1 Plantago elongata | reverse complement strand
CTTTAGAAGCTAGGGAATAACTCAGGGGGGACATTTGGTTGGGAACCATTTGTTTGTAAGGATCTTAGAATAGGATACATTGTAAGGCGAACTCAATTGTCTGTTATAGTGGATTCTAGGTCTCAGAAAGGCCGAAGTGGACTAGTGGAGGATTACGCCACCTCCAGAAACCACTATAAGTTGACGTGTTATTTACTTACTGCATTTACATTCTAGCAACACACACTCACACATTATTACTGCAAAGCACATTAACGTTTATCTATCGCTTAAAGTCTTCCGCTCTCTGGATCTAAGTATCAGAAACCCCCAAGATTTCTGAGAAATAATGTTTATCGACGAAAGTTTTAAAAGACTATTCACCCTCTCCCCCCTCTAGTCTCTTACCTTTGACGTTATCTGGACCAACATATCCTCACCATTAATTTCTCCTTCTTTCTTGTTCAGAAGGCTTTTCTTCAATTTTCACAAGGACCTTGGAACCCCTAGTAATTATGCTTCTCAACCTTGTAGTAACTCTCTGTTAAAAAACCTGGAGTTCTTCAGAATGGAAGTCCCTTTATGGAACTTGACTTGTGGAGGAAGGTAATTCTTTTTCTCTTCCTGCCTTTGCCTTTCTGGTCTCTTTCCCCATTGTCACGAGTTGACTAACTCATACTAGCATAAGAATGAGAAAGTGACTCGAAGTTCGTTTGCAGATTGTTGTGAATTAGGACTAACTTCTGGACTTCTGCTCTGAGCTCTTGATTCTCTTTAAGGAGTAACTCCTCCTTTTGATTCAACTCTTCAAGCGGACGATAGATGGCTTCTGCTTTCTGTGTGGCATAATATGCATCCTCAAGGGACTTGTTTGCATTGTTGTAGTCTTCATCTCGGACCATGCCTAGATCTTTTTTTGATAAGCCAATGCTAGTGGCTCTATGCAGTAAGAGCTTAGGAACATGCTTGAGGTCAGATGGGACAGATGCAAGTACCTGGGGGTCTTCTTCAATCAACTCAGATCGCAATTTGGCAAACACATCACTTCTTCCTAAAAATTTGTCGTCTCTGGAAGTGATGGCTGGTGAGGAGAAGAAATGTGGAGCAAGGAACTCTCTCTTGTAATGTGAGAGGAGTATTGCATCTTGTTAGAATTATTGGACCGGGATTGGTACTGGAACTGTAAGTGATGTTGACTCCAGTGATGAGTCAACAATGATTGTCTGTGTAGAATAAAGTGCAGCGGATAAACAGACAGATTTCCACAAATCAAGCCAGCATATATAAAATATGTTGACGGTGTCGTAGGTTAAATTTCCACTAGTTAGAATAATGGAGTTACACAAGGAGTATATGATCAATCACAAAATGAATGATCAACTCACAGAAAAACTAGACCTAGAATAAACTCGAACAAAGAACCTATTCTAGTCACTATCACGTCGAATGATTCACAAACACATGCTTGATGAACATCCAAATATATGATAGCAAGTACAAGTCTAGTAAAGCAAAGACACACAAGTATGATATGAATATCTAAAGTCTCGGTGTATGTGTGTGTCTCGCAAAGCAACCTTCATCCTATATATATAGTCTTCGACTTCTTCTAATTCGATCAGGGAAATAACAGCTGCAGAAGGAAGGTTTTCTTCTTCGCTTTGTTGGGCCGACAGCTCGGAAATTGTCTCAATATTGAAGATCTTTTTTCATATATTTCCTTCTAGTCTTTGTCTTGAAGATTCTTTTTATATTGTGGTCGATCTCTTGCTTCTTCTTAAAGGAAGTCTTCGATCACAATTAGTCCAATTACCAAAGTTAATTCCTGCAAAATAAACACTCAAACAAATACAACCATTGAACTAATTAAGAAAGACAAGATTAATACATAACGTGCATTATGCAATGATACTTTTAATCTCCCCTTAATCTTAGTATTTATTCACAAAACAATAAAAAGAATACAAGGCAGGACATTAGAGCAAATTAAGCATGCAAAGCAAATAGAACTACATCTCCCTTAATAGTCAGTCTCCCCCTTAAACAAATAGCAAAGTTAAGTGCAAAGAGTACTGAGTTACTAGCTATTACAGACCAAATATAAAAATTAGAGTTCATAGAAATTTAAAAATGCCTTCAAGTCTAATCTCCCCCTTTTTGTGAGGAAAGAGAAGACACAAGAAAGGCCCTAAACTTCAAATTGCCGGTGATTTGCTCCTAAAGTCTGACATTCAGGGCATCCAACTCTTGATATGCATCAAAGCCATCTTATCTCCTTCTGTGAGTGTACCTGCAGAAAGAGATTCAACACTGGGAATGAGTTTTGGGTAAACAGTGTTGTCAACATTGACCTCAACATTTTCAATTTCAGCAGCAGTATTGGAGGGACCAACTTCATCAGTAGTAGCAGTATCAACATGCTCATTGCCTTCATCCATAGCTTCTGGTTCCTCATCCACAGCAGGAGCAAACCAAGGGAGATCACATACCCTTTAAACAGTGGCCGATAATTGCCAATTCACACCAACTTCTTGGAACTTGCTTTCATAAAGTTCCCTTTCAAACACTTCCAGTCCTTGAAGTTTGAGAATAACAAAGATGGTTGCAGGCAGAATTAGGTGACCAACATCTCCTCTATTCTTGTAACTATCCAAGTGACCTAGGATTCATTCACCCAATTTCACATTCAACCCCATCTTGATCCTATACAAGAGAGTTCCATCTTCTTGACTCAACTGGTTGTTGTTGGCAGTGGCAACCAATTGTAAATGCAGAGCCTAGCCAGAATAGACACCAAAGAGGAACAATGTTTCAAGGGAAGTGTACCCTTTTCCCAAGTTTGAACCTTGTTCAGAGTGAGTTCCTTAGCAACATCATCTAAAGTAACATTCAAAGGGGTTTCAACCTCCCTCCTTTTTCTATACAATACATAGTTGATATACTCAGCCCTAATAGTGTAAACCTCTCCCCTCATGTTGTTGTTTCTTTTTCTATACAACACATAGTTGATATCCTCCTTTTTCTATACAACACATAGTTGTTATCCCACCAGATTAGTGTTTGAATCACAAGCAAACCATAATCCAAGATTAACAGTTCCTGATACATACCTGATGATTCTCTTGACAACAACAAGGTGAGGGATTTTAGGGATGGATTGATACCTGGCACAAACGCAAACAACAAACATGATATTTGGTCTTGTGGTAGAGAGGTACAAAAGACTCCCAATCATAGATCGGTACAGTGTTGGAACATCCTCCCTAACATCGATTTTGCTGAGTTTCAGTGAGGTAGCCATAGGAGTACTGCATGGTTGTCATTCTCAAGTCCAAACTTTTTCACCAGATTCTTAGCATATTTCTCCTGAGATAAGAACAACCCATCGCCTTTTTGTTGAATTTGTAGCCCAAGGAGAATGTGAGTTCACCAATCATGCTCATTTCAAAGGTACATGTCATAGCTTCAACAAATTTGTCTACATAGAAGAGTTAGTGGAATCAAACATAATATCATCAACATAGATCTGAGCTATGCAGGTTTCCTTTCCCTTTTTGAGAATAAACAAGGTTTGATCACCATCCACTTTCTTAAATCCAAAATTGACTAGGAATTCAGTTAACCTAGCATACCAAGCTCTAGGGGCTTGTTTCAGACCATACAAAGCCTTTTTCAATTTGAAAACATGATCAGGATATTTAAGATCCTCAAAACCTTTGGTTGCTCAACATAAACTTCTTTGTCATTATAGCCATTTAGAAAAGCACCTTTTACATCCATCCGTTGGAGTTTTATCTTTAAACAACATGCAATGGCTAACAAGAGACGAATATATTCAAGTCTAGCAACAGGAGCGAAGGTTTCATCAAAACCAATACCCTCAACTTGAGTATATCCTTAAACAACAAGTCTAGCTTTATTTTTGACTACCACACCTTTTCCAACACTTTTAATTTTGAAAATCCGTTTAGATCCTATAACATTTACATCAAGGGGGCGGGGAACTAAGGTCCATACTTCATTAGTTTGAAATTGGTGTAGTTCATCTTGCATGGATTCTATCCAATAGTCATCTTTCAAAGCTTCTTTAACATTTTTATGTTCAATTAAAGAGACAAAACATGAGGCACTTACTGATTGGCAGATTGTAGCATATCTTACCATTTTCTTGTAATTTATCCTGGGGTTACCTCTCAATGTCCTTCCTCCAGTTGAGCTTCCAATGATTTGTGAACTTGGATGATCCTTTCTGATTCTAGGAGGAGGATCTCTTCTTGCAGTGTCTAAGGGGACAGTCTGAGTTTCAGTAGTTGTTGTTCTTTCCTGAGTTGGTTCAGTGTTAATTTCAGATACTGATTCATCAGATGAGCCAGCAGTAAACAATGTTGAGTTTGGTGTTGGGTCAATATTGTTGTAAATAGTGTGACTATTCTCCGGTTCTGCAGTGGTAGATGCAGGTACAGTAGCTGGTTCATCATCAATACCTGTTCCAGGACTACATGGAGTGGAGGTCTGACTTGCATTGACTTTCTTTTTTACATAAGACTCAAAATCATCGAAGGAAACATTTACAGACTCTTGAATAGTGTGAGTTCTAGGATTGTACACTCTGTAAGCATGACTATTCAATGAATATCCAACAAAAATCCCTCTATCACTTTTAGGATCAACATACCTAGGTGTTCTCTATCATTCAGAATGTAGCAAGTGTAGTCAAACACATGAAAATATTTGAGATTAGGTTTCTTACATTTCAAGATCTCATAGGGAGTGGATGAAGTTCCAGGTCTAAGATAGACTCTATTTATGATATGACATGCAGTGTTAACAGCTTCAGCCCACAACCTTTTAGGCAAATTCATAGAACTCAACATGACCCTAGCCATTTCTTGCAAGGTTCTATTCTTTATTTCAGCAACCCCATTTTGTTGAGGAGTTTTTGGTGCAGAAAACTCATGAAAGATACCTTTCTTATTGCAAAAATTAAAAAAGTATTGGTTTTCAAACTCTTTGTCAAGATTAGATCTAATGCGTTGAACCACAGTAGCATATTGAGTACTAAACCTAGCATGCAGGTTTTTGAAAGACTCAAATGTTTCAGATTTTTCTTTTAGAAAACAAACCCATGTGAACCTAGAAAAGGCATAAACAATGACAAAGATGTACCACTTACCTCCTAAACTTTCTACCTCAATATGACCCATGAGATCCATATGCAAACGTTCAAAATAGTTAAATGTACCACTTTAGTTTCCACCAGTCCTTAGGAAAGTGTGTACAGTCCTGGTGTTTTTTCCTTTCAAGCAATCACCACATACAATCTTACATGAGTTTGTTAGTTTGGGTACTCCAATTACTGCTTCAAGTTTGATCATCTTGTCAAGGTTCATGTAGTTCACATGTCCTAGCTTCTTGTGCCAAGTCTCAGCATCATCATGTTTTGCAAGATTGCAAGTGTGGGATGCAGTCATTACATAACAATTGTCAAGAGACCTTGTACATGTCATTACAGTTTTCTTTCCAACACAAGTGTAGACTCTACAAGAAGTTTTATCAAACTTGACTTTTAGATCATTATCACAGAGGTGACTAATGCTTACAAGATTAGCACTTAAACCTTCAACTAAAAGATCATTGTTTGAAGGAGGACATATAAAGAAAGAACACATTTACCCAAAATCTTACTCTTATATCCTCCACCAAAGGTTACCAACCCTGATTTTTTAGAGACATACTCAGTAAGATTCTTTGGGTTTCCAATCATATGACAGGAACAATCACTATAAAAGTACCATTTTCCTGCATTGTTAGGAGAAGTAACAACAGAAAAGGCAACATTGCAAACTATCTTTTCTCTAGGAGTCCAAACCTTTTTCTCACATTAGGATTCAGTAGAGATTGAGATTTTTTACCTTGAGATGAAGTGCTGGAGGGAACCTGTTTCACCTGAGACTATTTAGATTTACCTGCAGCGTGAGATGTTGAGCTCGATGTTGCCACAACATTGTGTTCATCATTGAGTGAAAGTTCTCTCACAGTAGTAGTGATTTGGGAGATTAGTTCAGAAGTAGGTTTAGTGTCAATCAAAGTTCCATCTTTCTGTATCTTACCTTTCTTAAGATCTTTCAGATAAAGAAAATAAAAAGGTTTTTTGTGACCCATTTAAGACAGTATTGACACACAAAGGTGATCCTAGTTTCAGTTGAAGACTCACCCTCCTCTTTAACAAAGACAGGACCACTAACAAGTTCAAACAAGGGTTTAACCTTAATAGGATCACTAGAATTTGACTCATCTAGATTGTAACTGCAGTGCATATCACACCCCAATTTGTTTTCAAAAGCTAAGTTATAAGAACTAGTGTATCTAATTCATTTGTCCCATCATTGTCCATTTCAAGCATCTCATTTAATCTAGAGGTGGAAACGTTCCATTTAGAAATTACCTTCTTTCTTGCTCAGTTCAGAATTTACCTTCACAAGTTTAACATCCTTTCTTGTGAGCTCGACTTCTAGCTTCACAATTGTGTCTTTTAGACCATCATTCTCCTTTGCTGTCTTTTCGTACATTTTTTTCAGTGTCTTCCATTCCTTAAGAAGTTCTTCATACATTGATTTTAGTTCTTCTACAATCTGTCCATCTGTGTATTCTTCCTCAAATGGAATATCTGTATCAAAATCAATTGAACCATGTAGACATAAGACATTAGTAGAAACTGAATTCTCAGGGTTAGTCCAGGACAGTATATCATAGAACTGTGAGTCATCATAGTAAAAAAAGATAACTTTCTTCATTGATGGTATCTCAATGTTGACATAACAGTGGTTGTCAACATCATCCAAAGTTGAGAACAAAGTTGTGGCATCATTGTCCTTTTCTTGTTCATCACCTGAGTCATCACTAAGAGAAGCAAGCAAGTTCTTTTTCTCCTTTCGAAGAGTGTTAGCACACTCATTATGATAATGACCCCAACCTTGACATTCAAAACACCTAACCTTGCTAATTTGATCATTACTTAGCTTAGAATTGGAGTTAGACCTAACTGATTTTTTCTTGAAATTACTAGTCCCTTTACTCACAGAATCTTGGTTAGTATTTTTTCTGAATTTCATTCTATCAAATTTAGTAACTAGATTGTTGAAGGTTTCATCAAACATATCAGAGTCATCACTGCTATCATGCACATGTTCAGTAACTTTATCTTTAAACTTCGATTGTAAAGACATACTATGGGTTTTGGTTCATCTTCTTTCATTATCTCTCATCTCATAATTTTTCATGTTGTTCATTAGAGTATGAAAGTCCATATAACTTTAGTGTCAAATCTAGCAGAAAGAGACCTTAAAGCTTTTGAAATCAACTGTTGATTTGAAATAGCATCACCAAGCTGTTGGATATCATTAGACGTAGTCATAAGTTCGCTAAAATAAGACTCAATGATTTCTTCATTAGCCATTCTTAAATTTTCAAACTTAGACCAAAGCATGCGAAGTTTAGTTTGTTTAACACTATCATCACCTTCACAGTGCAATTGAAGTAAATCCCAAGCTTGTTTAGCAGTGATGCAGTTTTGAACAATTTTAAACATGTTGATATCAACATGACTAAAGATAGCATTCAAAGCCTTTTCATTGTATGAGCTTAAGAGATACTGACCTGGATTGAATCGTTCTTTAGGGTTCGCACAATATCGCCATCAGCATCAGGTCCTTCAGTAGACCATACATAGCCTTCCACAACTGATCTCCAAGCTCGGACCTCATGAGCTTTGATATACGTCCTCATCTTGATTTGCCACAAGGTGTAGTTTGACCCATCGAGCACAAGTGGTTTGTTGACAGTTGAGTAGACGTCCATTGTAGCAGTACCAAATCTAGACACCAGAAATTAGGTGGCTAGCTCTGATGCCACTTGTTAGAACTATTGGACCGGGATTGGTACTGGAACTGTAAGCGATGTTGACTCCAGTGATGAGTCAACAATAAAGTGCAGCAGATAAACAGACATATTTCCACAAATCAAGCCAACATATATAAAATATGTTGACGGTGCCGTAGGCTAAATTTCCACTTGTCAGAATAATGGAATTACACAAGGAGTATATGATCAATCACAAAATGAATGATCAACTCACGGAAAAACTAGACCTAGAATAAACTCGAACAAAGAACCTATTATAGTCACTATCACGTCGAATGATTCACAAACACCTGTTTGATGAACATCCACAATATGATAGCAAGTACAAGTCTAGTAAAGAAAGACACACAAGTATGATATGAATATCTAAAGTCTCAGTGTATGTGTGTGTCTCGCAAAGCAGCCTTCTTCATGTATATATAGAGTCTTCGACATCTTCTAATTCGATCAGGGAAAGAACAGCTACCGAAGGAAGGTTTTCTTCTTTGCTTTATTGGGCCTGCAGCTCGAAGGAAATTGTCTCAACATTGAAGATCTTTTTCCATATATTTCCTTCTAGTCTTTGTCTTGAAGATTCTTTCTATATTGTGGTCAATCTCTTGCTTTTTCTTAAAGGAAGTCTTCGATCACAATTAGTCCAATTACCAAGGTTGTTTCCTGTAAAATAAACACTCAAACAAACACAACCAGTGAACTAATTAATAAAGACATCTTCTTCTGGAGCCAAATTTTGTGTCACATCATCATCAGTGCTCATATAGATATGATCATCCTGATCGATTGAGTCGAGCTTAGCAACCTTTTTGCCTTTTCCCTTAGTGCTGCCTTTCTGAGATGATGGGTTTTGTAGCCTATCTGATGCAACCTTAGCATCATGCTCTGTATCGTATGTCGCCAGAGCGTCCAACTTTGCAGCCGTGGCATCGATATCTCTTTTCAATTGTTCCTTTTCAGCAAGAAGTTCCCACTCCTTTGCATTCTTTGCCTCAATCTTAAGTAATTTGGCATCCTTAGCTTCAATGAGAGACTGGTACTCTTGATTGAGCTTGCTTTCTTCTTCCAACATTTTCTTGAGTTTTGCAACTCGAGTTTCAACAGCTTTCAGTGCTTCTGATAGATCAGCTTGTTGTTTTTTTATCATTGGATAGTTGTCGGTCTTGTTGGTCTGCTGGTGGTGGTGATTTTTGTGATGATGGTGGGTCTCTCTGTGTATAGTCTGGAGAAGTTGAAGTCCATGTCCATGCACTTCCTTGGCCATTCCAATAGTCCCGGGTGTTGAACTATCATCGTCTTCATCACCCGATGGGTTGATATCACCTCCTTCTGGATGTTCAGATGAAAAATCAACATCATTCTCATCGGTTTCTTCTTCTTCATCCGAGACCAGATTGATTATAGTGGGAAGTGTAATCATTTGCCCGTTTACTTCCTCTTGTTTAGAGGGATAAACTCTGAGGGTCTGGGGCAATGCAGGGTCTAGTGCCATCTGCTTTCTGGTTTCTCCATCTCCAACATTGAAGGCATCCATCAGCTTCTTCCCAACTTCGTATGTGAAGTCATCATGCATAAGGTTGTAGTGAGAGTAATCCTCTATTGGGAACATTTCATGGACATAATTTTCCAGATCAAAGGCTCTTGCCCTTCTTTCTTGGTTGTCAATCACCTTGGTAAGCTCCATAAGATCGGCTTTTCTAAGCTTTTGCCACTGTCCGAAACACTTGACATGTCTCTTGAGGGTGATTGTCTGGAAAATCTTTAGTAGATCACGTGGTGCATCCACGTCGATCACTGGTATTACTTGAGCCTGAAAGAAAGGTTTGCAAGTTAGTTTTATTCAAACTCACTTGTGGTTATATGAGAATAAAGAAGTCTATGTCATTCTGAGCATACCTGTGTATCAACACTAGGCTCATTGACTTGAACTTCTGGAGCAATAGGTGCTTTAGATACCGCGTTGAGAGGAGTGGTAGCTTCCTCAACAACCATTCTTCCTGCTTGAGCCTAAGAATTAAAATCAAAATGCAAGTTTTAGAAATATTCTACAGAAAGGAGTTAGAAAGATATGAATTTCTAAGAGTTTCACTTACTTCCAAGTTAGGAAGCTCAGAATCATTTCTTTTAGAAACCTGTGTGGTCTCAGGCAACCTTTCTAGAGACTTAGCTATTTCAGCAGTGTCTTTTTCCATAGGTGCTCGGGTGGTCGCAACATTTTCCTCAATCACCTTTTCTTCTGAATGAACCTATTCGAAGAAACAAATCATTTGATTAAGCAAATGAATTGTCACAAGTTATTCACATAAAGAGTTAATTCATGTTTTGCATACCTCCACAATTGAAGGCTCATAAACAATCTCTTTAGAAGGTTTTTCAACCTCTGGAATCACTTGATCATGTGGTGTTTCAACCACTTCATTGGCTTTCTCATGTGGAGCCTGTATAGAGACAAAATGAAGTTAAATATACATAAGAATTTAATAAGTACCAAATTGTTTCTTTTCAGAGACAATTGACTACATGTATCACAGGCTCAGATTCTTGATGTGCATAGGTTGAAGGAACCTCTACTTCATTAAGAGGGGTAGGCAAAATTTCTTCCCCTTGGAATGGTGTCTCCATGAAAGCCTATAACAAAGGAAGTTTATGAGTAACAAGTTAACATTATTAAAATGTTCACAAGTTAGATATAGACTACTCTGTTACCTGGTTATCTTCAGGCAATGTGGCTTCCATTTCATGGTTTGAAGTTTCTGGTACTTCGAACCTTTCCTCTACTTGATCATTCTGAGTACCCGTCTCAGTTTGATCCTTCCCAGGGAGTTGAGGAACCTGCACAGTTGCAGAAATTTCTTGAGCAATGAAGTTTGCTGGCAACTCAAGTGTGGAAGCAATGTCAGCATCTTCCATCACTTTTTCATTCACCACCAAGCCTTCATCTGCATGTTGGGGTGTGAAAACTTCAACCGACTTTCTCTTAGTTGCATCCTCTGCAACCTTAGCTCTTTTCGGTTGAGGAGATGAGCTAGAGGCTCCACCATGAGTCTCTATTAGTGACCTTTTGAGAACCTCTTGGAGTGGGAGGTCATCATTTGAGTCCTCATTGATGTATGGGAAATACTCATCAATGTCGTGTGAATCATTCACAGACAGCTCTGACATTCACCTATGCTCAAAGATCTCCTTTCTGAGCTGGAGTCTTTCTAGACGGGAAAGGGTTGTTGGGCTTCAACATTTTATGTTGCCCTTTCTGAAGATTGTGTGTCAACAAGTACAACTTGCACACTCTTCTTAGCTCTTGGTTTCTTGGTCCTGGATTTCTTAGTGACTTGGACCTCAACCTGGATTTCTTCAGATCCACCTTCTCCTTGAGCAACCAACTCGTCCTTGGCAGCCTTTTTCAAGGCTTCCTCATAAGCATGTTTGTACATATTATTGGTCACGGGGATGTCCATGTGCTCTCTGAGCACTACTCCACATTT
>JAYMSP010006591.1:0-11378 GCA_036897095.1 Plantago elongata | reverse complement strand
TGAAGATTGGGGGTTGTTTTATTGATGTTTTTGTTGGAAATTCGGGGGGAAATTCAAAATTCGAAATTCAAAAAGTCGGGGGGAAATTCAAAATTCAAAAGTCGGGGGGAAATTCAAAATTCGAAATTCAAAATGAATAATTAAAAAATTAAAAAATAATCAAATTTGGTCTCATTTTGTAGATCTTGAAAAAACGTAGCCGTTGGTGATTTTTTCATATTTTTTTATTTCATATTTTTGGAGATACTATCGTTCGAAAATGGATAAAAATCGAAAATTGAAAAACGAAACAAAAAAAATAAAGAAAAAGGGGGGAGCACGACGTGGCAGCAGCTCATTGGCTGCTGCCAAGTGTCGTGCTGGGTGCTTGCCGCGCCGAGGCACGACGCGGGAAGGGACGCCGCGCCTGGCGCAGCGTCCAGCTCCCCGCTGGGGACGTGATGGCGCACGGGTGTGGCGTCCAGCTCCCTATTGGGGCAGTCTAAGTAAAGTTCGGTCAAAATTCTGGTACAAAACTACGCGTAAACACCTCAAAATCCGTATTATTCACAAGGTTCAAGACTCCAAGTACTTGGAGAGCAACATTAAAAAGTTGCTGGATCCAAGTGCAAAATACTCAAAAGCCCCAAAACCCTTCCTATTCATCTCCCATACATCATCATCAATTCATCATCATCGGATCGGATTTCGTATCAGAAACCGTATAGTCAGAGAACCATGGGCGACTATGGCGATGCCATGATGCGCAGCCAAAACGCTGCTGTACAGGCGCGGACCAAAACTCAGAATCGCGCCAATGTCATGCAACTCAAATTGGTACACTCTCGCTTGCTATTTTCTACCATCTCCAATTCGGCCTGATTAACTTGATTAGCTTGCAGAATGAATTTCTAGGTGCTTTTTGTTTTTTCTTTCTTTCTCAGTTCCGTTGTTTGATTGTTGTGGATCTGTGTTTGGAGCTTAATGCAGCATGTTAGCATCAATTTAATTATCTCTCGGACTGGTTGAATGAAGAAGCTAGGTTTAGTACTTTAGTGTAGTGGAATGGTTTTATTTATTACTTATCTTTCCTGGAAATGAGTGGATCGTTTCGTTTTGACAGTGTGGAGTAGTCATAGATCATAGATGGAATATATAGCTTGATTTGAATTTTATGTGGAATGTAAATGAAGGTAGTTTTGCGATTTCTATTGATTAAACTGATCTGTCGTTGGAGCTTAATGTGGCATATACTAACAAATCATGTGTATCTTTGATAGTTTGTTTTGTTTGAATGAATAAGCTAAGATTTAGTCTACTAGATTGCTGTAATGTGTGCTTGTTTGAACTGTGTGAGGTAGTTACTAGTCGAACATAACTTGAGTTGACACAATTATGCAGATTGGTCAGAGTCATCCTACTGGATTGACAAATAATCTGCTGAAGTTGTTTGAGCCTCGTCCGCCTCTGGAGTACAAACCACCCCCAGAAAAGAGGAAACCCCCTCCATATACAGGTTTGTGGTGAAAGACTTGCAATAACTAAATAAATTCTCTGAGCAGGTATCAGCTGTGTCATGTGTGCCACTTCCACATTTATGCAATAACTTTATATTTTCTTTAATTATTATCTTGCAGGTATGGCACAACTTGTGAGTCATTTTGCCGAACCTGGCGATCCTCAATATGCCCTTCCAGTGGAGAAGGGCGAGACTCCGGTAAGTCTCTTTTGTCTCGAAATCTTAGCATGGCTTAATATTGCGTTTAAGTTAGATCACATTAATGATTTAACCCGGTTCTTGCTCAGGTGCTTTTACCGCACTCTATGCTGCTAAATAGAGCAGCTTTTGCGAGAGACCATCTCTCGATCTCTCTGAGAGATCAACATCATACATTTAGTTACCAATGTTACTACATGTTTAGTAATGTGCGTCGGGTATATAAAACACATGATTTTTATTTGAAACTTAACATGTGATGTTGATCCCATCTCTTGGGAAATGGTCTCTCGCAGGAGTTTGTATTTGATACTACAATATCAGTTTACACTTTATGTTTTGCTAAACTCCGCAATACCAGTATGTTGTACTTATTTAGTTACAAGTTGGTGCTAGCTTTAGATTTTTATTGGGAAAATTCTTGCTAAATCTTTTGTCAGTTAGTTATACTTCCTCCATCCCGTCCCATGTTTCCCATTTAGATTTTTGGTCAACAAAATAATGAAAGTTGGAAGGTTTGAATGAGAAAAAAAAATGATAGTGGGTTGATAAAGTGTAAAGTTGAGATTATTTATATCAATAAAGAATAAAAAAGAGATAGGTTGGTGAAGCTGTAAATATGAGTATATTGAGAGGGTAGTTGTAAAGTGGGAGGGCAGTTGTCGGGGTATAGAGTTTAATTGCCAAAAATAAAGGGGAAGTTTTTTTGGGACAACAAAAATGGCAAAATAGGAAATTTGGGGCGGACGGAGGAAGTAGTATGTTTGGAATTATGATTTACACATCGATTTCAATTTATATTATACTTTTGGAAGCACCCTATTAAATATTTGATATGAATAAAATATCTATGTTGTGTAACTAATATAATGTGCTTCAGAATTCCATGCTTCCTAATTTTGATGGGTTTCCACTCACACTTCCATTTGTGCTCATTGATTGAGTGGTACATATGTGATGGTTTTCTATATAATAGTTACATATGTATGTATAAATACGCCTCAAAAGACCGAATAGTTTTTGCTATATTCCAAAATTCGTGTTCTTAGACCCCTCGATTTCTGTTGGTATTAGCAAACTGAATTTTTTTTAGCTCTACTCTTTCATAGTAAGATTCCATTGATGGTGTATAACAGTCTCTTCAACTAAGTTAAAGTGCAGCAAATTTCCAAATGTTTCTGATAATATTTTAGTGGATCCTTTTATTTTCAGAGACTTTGTTCATGGGATCTTTTACTGTTGTTATCTAAATACTTTCTCTATATACATTTTTTCTAATGCTGGAACAACTTCTCAGTGGAAATGCAGCTCATGTTGTTGGAATTTTGATGTATATAGGCACAAAGAAGAGCCAGGATTCATCAAATCAGGCTGGAGCAGGGAGCCAAAAAGGTCGCAGAGGAGCTTGAGAAATGTAATTAAAGCCTTTCCATTCTTCGACCTGCATTCTAAATTCATATGTTCACAGCACCCTTTTCGGCACGACTGAATAAAATTTCTTTCAGTTTCGAAAGACTTATCTTGTTACTCAAGTTCTAAGGCTTGAGGACCCCAATGAAACTTATTCAGGATGTAAACACCCTGTTTTGATTTATGCAGATGACCCAAACAATGACCCAAATGTTTCTGGAGACCCATACAAGACATTGTTTGTGGCTAGGCTTGTGAGTTGTACCATATATTTTGTAATCCTTCTCTGGCTTATTTTTATCTGCTTACGAGTTGACCTGTTTGATGTTTTCTTCTTCCAGAACTATGAGACAAATGAAAGCAGGATCAAAAGGGAATTTGAGGCTTACGGGCCTATCAAGCGGGTAGGTTATAGAGCACCCATAGTGGGTCTCTGGTTATGTTATTGAATTCAGGTTTCGGTAAGAGGTTTCTTAATAGCGGTCCTCCTTATGCCCCCTCTCCCAACCAAATCCCCTATATCGTAACAAAAAAAGTGAGTAAAATATGCCCTGTTCCTGTTTTCCCAATATCTTTGTAAGCTGCTAATCATAATTGACCAAGTTCTTTTTTTTTTTTTTTTGGTTCTAATATGAAATCTACGCTCTTGAATTATTTATACTTAAGTAACACAATTCAATCCAAAACAATCCAAAAATCCTGTTATAGGCATCATGAGTATATACGTAGCTTGCTTTTAACTGGGTCCCCAAAATCCCTTTCTTGTCATGGTCTCTTTGCTAATTGTAAATGATTGCATCTTAGCTGACAACCTTAGAACAATCTTTATATGATAATTTCACTAAAGGTGGCTTTGCTATTCCTTTCATATCACTTGTGTATTCTTAGAGTTAAATTTCTCTTGAGAACTAGGATGGTGTTATAAGTTTCTAGGACGCCTCCAATCATAGAGTGCACTATGTAAGTATCAGCAACGGTGAGACAGAAGTTCTTTTCTATTTCTTGGACTTAATTTTATATTTTCTTTCACGAGTAACTACAAAAGATGGTGCTTATCAAACAATGGTGAGATCTATACTTTTGGCAGTTGTGATTCTTGTGCCTTTTGTCCATTTAGTTCAAGCGACCTGGAGTGGCAAGTTTTCCTGCACTGGGTAATTGGGGTTATATCATTTCTTTTTCGACTTTTTACTTCTGATATGCTATTCCTTTCTGCTAATAAGTTCTACTTTGGCTATAAAGGATTACCAAAACTTCTGCAACTTCGATGTTGTCTTGGTATTAATATTTTACTTGTAACCATTTCTTTGTTATTTAAACAAATATACCCTGGTAAGGGGATGGTAGTGTACATGTCTACTGGTAGTTTGCCCACCATTTTATGGGTTCGGTGACGATGATGAGTCTTGCCTGGAAGCTCTATTATTGAAAGGTGAGCACGGCTAATTAGGCGTAGTGCCAGCCGTGCCTTAGGTTTTTATCATACTATTCAGTGCATTTAATGAAGACAGCACTCGATATACATTATCTACTACTGAGATTGCCCCATCTCTTAATTATAGCATATGTGATTCTCTGTTTCAGGTTCGTTTGGTCACAGATAAAGAGTCAAACAAGCCTAGAGGTTATGCCTTCATTGAATACGTGCATACCCGAGATATGAAAGGTTTCCTCATATCTTCGACTTCTAGTTCTTGCTCTATATCCTTCCTTAGGTTTCCATAGAAGGCTATGATTCTTAGCTATAGTTGGGGAATATCTGTCATGCAGCTGCATATAAACAAGCAGATGGGAAAAAGCTTGATAACAGGCGGGTGGTAGTTGATGTTGAGCGTGGTAGAACTGTTCCAAATTGGCGACCTCGCAGACTTGGTGGTGGACTTGGAACAAGTCGTGTTGGTGGTGAAGAAGTTAACCAGAGGCCTTCAGGAAGGTTGTGTTCTTTGTTGCTCTTATTCAAATACATTCCTGTCAAGTTGATGAAGTTCTTATATTTCCCTAATTCCAATTGGGTTGAAGTATCTTGAAGTTTGTCAAGTATGTGTTCAACTTTCAATGTCTTCGGGATGTTTATGTCTTCGATTTGTTTATGCTTTATGAAATTCTGGGATGTTATAATATGCTAGAACTAGTTCAATTGAAATGTGAGTTGGATAAGATGGAGATGTCAGTGGGACTATTTAGTGATTCTTCCTGTGATCGCTTCATTCCTTGTTTTACACACTTATATGTACACCCAAGGTTTCCAATTTTTTCCCATTATTCCTCTGCGTCTGCGAGCAAGCATTTAACTGGGAAAAAAATATTCGGTTAATCATTATCTTTTCACTCACAAGTAGGGCATCTTTCTTTTTGCCTTCATGTTGGAATCTGTTCTGCACCTACCGTTACTGAGGTGTGACATTTTGTTGATAACCTCTTGGAGTTTCGATCCCCTCCATGTCAAGTAGTTAAACAACACACCTTAAATAGTCCATACAAGTAAATTGGTGTATAATGGTGATCGAGTCATTCTGCATATTGGATCATGGTTTCAGTTTCTTTACCATTGCTGAGGCTGTCACGGCAAAAACAAAACTTTTTTTCACTTGGTGCAACACTTACTAGGTTATACGATTGGTTTAAACAAAAAAAATAAAAAAAAAAAACAAAAAAGAGGACTTCTAATTAACTTGAATTTCTTGTTACATGTTTAATAGTTATTATGGAGGAAAGACAGGATTACATACATATGGTAGTTTATATTTACGTAGTTCCTACAAATAAAATTCTTAATTGGTGTAAGATATATATAATGACTAAAATACATGAATATAACATTTGTTCCTTGTGGGTAGAATTTTTTTTACAGTGATAATAATATTGTTTATGATGATTATCGTGTTTTGGGTATAGGTAAAACCACAGGTATCACTGATGTGGCTGTGCCACGGGAGGCATTTCACATGTTATTGAAATCAATGGAGAGTCCTTTTATGCTTATAGTGCTTTGGACTTGTTTTCATTTCTGTTAACTTCAATGAATGAGTTTAGTGTCCGTGTCTGGACATTACAGCTTTTTTGAGATTTATGTACTTGGTTGCATTCCTCTATTTTTAGAGATTGACGTTCTTTTTCTTTGATCTTTACACAATTTACTTTCACATCGGTACTTTGAATCTATTGAATGTAATGTTAGATTGTCTAATCATGTTATAGGGAACAATCACAGCCTGGTGGGGTATCTCGGTCAGAGGAGCCAAAGGTTCGAGATGAACGAGACAGGTAACATAACATCTTGTGGATGATTTCTCTCTGCTCTTGCAATATACATTTTTACTGCAGTGCATGATTGTCTTGATCTTGGCTATTTGTGTGTATCTTTTATGGCATGCATGCGCCATTTGTCAGTTATCCTTAGAAAAAGATTGCTGGGTAGTTCTAATGCTTTTGCAGAAATTTGAAATTGTGAGCTTGTATTCATGCATTTTCTGAAAGCAGTCGGTAGTTTCTTCTGGTGTTTGCAAACTGCTTTTTTCTGAAAATAGGATGTAAAGGTTAAATATCTATATAGCTTTATTAATGCTGAAAAAGAAAAAATAAATAAAAAGGAAAAAGACATTGGTGAAGGCCTTGTTATTAAGCAACTTAACCTGTGTGTTTGCTTGTGCTTGGGCTTGGGCTTGGGCTTGGGCTTGGAGGAGTTACAAACTCATGGGAAATGGCTCTGCAGATCGGAGAAGGGCTGAATTGCTTGTTCTTAAAGTTGGAAATCTTTGTTATATCATCTGAGTTTGCCTGATGTTATCTTAGCTTTAAAATTCAAAAGAAACGCCTTTACATTTTTGTCTGAGTTTGGCTAGTGGCAAGGTAGCTTTAATATTAGAACCTCACTGTCACTTGGACAGGGAGAAATCTCGTGAAAGGGGAAGGGATAAAGAGAGAGAAAGAGAAAAATCTCGCGAGCGCTCTCATGAAAGACCAAGGGATCGTGAGCATAGAGAAGATCGCCACCACAGAGACCGTGATAGAAATAGAGACCGTGAGAAAGACCGAGACAGAACACGTGACCGTGAGAGAGACCGAACACGTGACCGAGATCGAGGACGTGATCACGATCGTGAGCGAGATCGTGACAGGGACCGTGGCAGGGATCGTCATCGTGAGAAGGACAGACATAGAGAAAGAGATCATAACGTTGTGGATGACCATGATCGTGGGGTATCTCGTGAAAGAGATAGAAAACATGCTAGTGCTGATGTAGAAGATATCCACGGGCTGCCTGAGCTTGGGCATCGGGAGACTGAACATGGACATGGGGACTATGACTATTATGAAAAACACGGTCAGGGAGAGTACGACGACCAAGATGGTGGTAATGACAGGTATAGAGAATCTCAGCGCGACAATGATCGCTATGAGCAAATGGATGAGGATGGCTATGGTTATGATCGAGCTGCATCTGAGCCACAAGATAGGGACTACCGACGCTCAGACAGGTCACTTTCTCGTGAATATCATGAGTACTAGGCCTATACGCCAGATCTAGCTCTAAGCTCAGAAATGGAAGTTTGGTTGAAGCAAGCTTGAGTTCTGGTGGAATAGCATCTGAATGTAATCATCCTTTTGCTTCGAATCCTGTATTTGATAGGGAATTCCCCTGGATAATCGCTTTTGCTTTGAGGTTAAGTTGGCGTCTCGAAAAGCATACTGCTGCTCCCTGCGTCTGCAGTTTTTAAGCACCTTTTGTAACTGAATGTGGAATCTGTTGTTTGGATGGAGTTTTCTGGTACTATTTGCAGTTTCAGGATTCTGATGTGTTGTTTGGTTTCATGGTGTTTGACTATGTTCGATGTTCCAGTTTCTCTGTACTAGCTTAGCGAGGCTCTTCCATCTTTTATCTTCGGTATCTACCCCTATAATAATACATAAACCAATACGATTTGGGGCCATTTTAAGTTATCGACATAATTTAATTATGTGGCAACATAAATAGTTTCTCATGGTTCATTATTTTGTTTGGTTGGCAAAACAAAATGTTCTGATTGGTTAGGAAAAAATAAATTGCCTAGGAAAAAATAAAAAGTGATTGTGCTCTCCTTCACTTACTCGAGACCTGAGTTGATTCCTACCTGTAACACTCATTCTTATTACATTTAATTATTTAATCTTCAATTTTCAAATCTAAATATATTTAGAATTAATATAATCATAATAATAAATATATACCTAAATATGATCTATATAATACATAAATAAAAAAAGATTTAGAGTCATTTTAGACTATCCACGTCATTTAATTATGTGGCAACATAAAGAGCCCCTATTGATCCATTATATTGTTTGGTTTGCAAAATGAAATGTTCTGATTGGCTAAGAAAAAATAAAAGGTGATTATGCTCTCCTTCACTTACTCGAGACCAGAGATCGATTCGTATATGTGACACTCATTATTACATTTAATTCTCTAATCTTCAATTCCCAAGCTTAAATATATTTAGAATTAATATAAACATAATAACAAATACACCTATATATAATAATTTTGGACCAAATATTAAAATATCCATCAATAACACAATTATTGAGAGACAAAATTATTTGTAATTTCAGAGTGTTGTAGCACTTCATTTATACAGAAGTACACTAAGCCTCCTACTTTCGTGAATTGTGATATATCTTCCATGCTTGAGAACTTGCATAAAAACGATATTTTGCTCAAATTTGATTAAGTACATATGTTTGAATGAGAAATTAAAAGAAAGTGTGAGTATTGTATATTTATGGAAGAAGAACATGGAGGAATATGTGAGGAAGAAATACTTTTTGGATAGTGACGAAAATATTTTTTTAACTATACGATTGTATCCATGTGATCACCAATTAAATTTCCATTTATAAATGATAATATACTTTGATAATTTTTTTACTTATTTGCCTATTTAAATGTTAAAGACTCCGGTGTAATAAGTACAATTAATCATGGTAGAATTTAATTCACTCATTTTATCATTTAAATAGATGATTAAACTTTGTTGTTTTCGTTTGAACATAAGTGAACTGAACTTATTTATAGTATAACAACTAATTAAACAAAATCTAAACATAATTACATGAAGTTAAATTGAATTAATATTAATAAATTTTCAGATAAATCATAGCCTTACTAAATTAATTATATTTTTTCACTATACCACATAGTGCAAAGTCGTGGGTAAAAATGTATGCGGACAAGAAAATGATAGCCTAACAGAGTGTTTTTTATTTTTAGAGTATGATGAAAGTGTAGAACAAAATGAATCATATCCATCAAAAAGTAAATTCTTTAATGATAAACAACATGTTAAAATTAATTACTTTTTTATAGTTTTAATTATCTTTTATTATTTTGAGCCTACTCAGCATGTCAACTTAATTTTATTGAATCAAATTCATGAGGTAAAAAAAAAATATAAATCACTTTATAATTTTTATAATCTTTTTCAAATACAAGAATTTCAACTAACTCAATTCCTAATATAATGCGAACCTCCATTGTCGTTCAAGGCTGGACCAAATTTTACGGGACCCTATGTATAAAATTTTAATTGGGCCCTTAAAAGTAATAATAATAACATAAAAAAATATACAAGATAAGTCAAATGAAAATTTTACATTATCAAGAATTGAAGACATGAACTTTTTGTAAGTTAAATTAACTTTATCACTTGGAGATATTAATTTTAATGTTTAATTTTAATATCCTATAGAATATCATATAATGCAGATTAAACCAGGATGATCCTTATATAAACAAATACACGTGACATGCATTATTAAATGAATAACCCAATAAAAAATCTCACAAGCAATTTAGTGTAGAGTTAAAAAATAAAATTGTGTAAAACATTAAGTTGATGAATAGTGAATTATAACAAAATGGTATTTGGAATAGACTTACAAATTAATGGAGCTGTTATATAATGGTGTGTAAAAACAAAGAGTGACGTGTGCAACAAGTAAGTGATGTGTGATAATTCGTCCGCCCCACAAATCACTTTTCACCTTTTTTCTTGCACAAGTTTTATGAAGTTTGAGTAAAAATATAATGTTACATAGATAAAATAATAAGTGTATAGTAAAAAGCAAAATAAAAATAAAAATATTATTTATAGTGAAGATAGTGGATTTTCACAAACGAAAATTGAAAGTTTTGAATGGAACACCCAAAATGGAAAAATAAAAATATTTAATGGAACGGAGGGAGTACTTTTTAAGTTTTAATAAAATTGTTAATTTGATTGGAAAAGTAAATATGAAGTGAAAGGAAGGTAGAAATCGAAGATAATTGTTTTTTGCAAATAAAATTTAGTTGAAAATTTATTGTAGAAGATAATGTATAGCGGGTTAAACATGACGTGTTCTTATTGGATGATTGGTTAGGTTGGTTTCGGGGTCCAAATCTGCTGGTGTAGTAGTATACGAAACTCTAACAATTTTTTTTTTAAAACGGTAAAGGCGACTCTAACATGAACACTAGACATGTGCGTGAGTGAGTACAGTATGTGAGGTTATTTCCCAAAACTACAACCGACCGGGATACGGTAAGTTGTACTAATATCTGACTATGACGAGTGTATTTGTTCTAAAATTTGCGAGTAGGTTCACATTTAAAGTGGGTGGATGGCGGACGGGTGTTTAAGTGGAGATAAGAAATCGGTGGTGGAGATGAAATATAGCTGGTGGATTAATGGTGTAGATGATCCCGACGGTTGAAGACGAGGTGGAGTGGAGGCGTGAAATAGGTAATAAGTGAGAGGTTGGGTGAAAATTATTTGAGCTAACTACTAGAATAGTAAAAAGATGTACTATTTAATTGAGGGAGATGGAGACAGAGAGGGAGAGAAAGAGAGAGATGCTCCAAAATGAATGGAATATATAAAGTTGAAATTGGGATGGAGGGAGTATATATTAGCTCCATCCTAAAATCTTAGGAAGATATTTATTACATTCAAGCAAATTATGATTGTCGTCAATCTCCATAGAAGTCGAGGTTGATCAATCTTGTACTTACACGCTCTTCTAAATGTTGTAACATAGTTTTGTATCCTAAATAGGTGATAAACGGGTACAATATGGGGCATGGATCCTCAATACTTTTCATTTTTTCTTTTCTTTTCATTTTGACAGTCTTTTCACGGACGATTCCTACCCGAATGATTCATGAAAAGTTAAATGCCCAGATATGTTTTGGTAACATCACAAACGTTATAGAGTATCATCCAAGAAGCATAATACTAAGATGAATTTGATA
>JAYMSP010006590.1:0-11379 GCA_036897095.1 Plantago elongata | reverse complement strand
CAGTTACACTCCTCGATCAATTGAAAAAGGGGAAGAGTAAGAATGGCATCTGGGTGGATCAGAGAGCGGAGCAAATTCCGGTGATTTACTTGATTAATTCTATAAACATTTGATAAGTTAAACTAATATATGTGTGCACTTGAATATTGCAGACTGAGGTGGAAAGGAGGATCGCAGATAGAAAGGAGACCGATGAGGAGTTGACTGTTGAAGAGCAGGACAGATCTTTTTACAAGTCAACCCACCAGACGAGAGGAGTCGAGTATATGGTGTGGGTAGTCGAGGAAAAGAAGTTGCGTTCAGCTTCTCCATTAGTCAGCCCACCGGATCACAAGGTACCGGTCGTCATTACACACAGACCGAGGTCGATAACATTGTGACCCCTCTCCAGAACGAGATTGATAGTCTGAGGACCCGTGTCGAACGTGAGTTCGCAGAGATGAGGCGGATGATGGCCAACATGAGTCAAGGAAATAATTCTGAAAATGCTCCTCAGGATCCTCCTTCTTCTTAGTCTAGATTTTACGAACCTACGAATACTGTTTATCTTCATTCAACTCGATAATATTAGAATATTTCTTTATATGCGAATATTAGATTTTAAATTCATTTATGACATTTTCGTGCAATGAAATTTTTTTCTGCATTTACAATTATATTGGGTGATAATTAGGTTAAAAATAAGATTGAATTAGGTATACATGAAATTAAAAAAAAAAATAAAAACTGCCCAGTTTAGCGACGGATAACATTTATCCGTCGCTAAATCCAGCGACGGATAAATTATCCGTCGCTAAAACCTAACAACGGGCGTTTTAACGCCGCCCGTTGTTATTCGTCGCAAGACTGTCTAGCGACGAATCGCTGGGGTTTTAGCGACGGATAATGGCGTCGCTAAAACCCCAGTTTTTTGTAGTGATACATCTCTCATAAATCACTTGGATTTGGCCTTTCAATAATGTGAAATTGGACATAATCGTCGTGCCTTTCATTATCGGTAAGATTAATCATATCAATTCCTTTTAGGAATCCAGTTTAACGAATGTCATTGAGCACAATTTGGTTAGAGTACAAGCTCTTGTATATTGATGAAATCGACCCACGCACTTTCGTTGTGTCTTCTCGGCATAATCCATCTATGGAGGGTATACAAACTTGAGCATTTGCAATATAATGCTCCCCTCAAATTTTGATGTGGCATCATTAGTAACTTTCCAACAATATAAGTGATTTTGAATATTAATATATTCCAACTTCATTCGCCGGTTGGTTATTTCACATCATAAGTGATTTTGATCATTCATATTTTTCAACTACGTCGGTTGGTTATTTCACAACATATATTATATTGATCGTCGATATATCCCAACTGCACAGGTTGGATATTCACACTTTATTTGCATCACCAATAATATCACTTAATTTGTGCATGATATATCCCAACAACACCGGTTGGTTATTCCATCCGTCTTTGAAATTTCATAAATTGTCAATCATCAATCCTCGGCCATTTCCGGTGTATAATGTTTATATCCCAACTACGCCGGTTGGTTGTTCCATACTTCTTTGGAGTTTCATAAATTTTCAACCATCGATTCTTGGTCAATGTGATCTATGATGTTTTTGTCCCAACTACGCCGGTTTGGTTATTCATAATACTTTGAAATCAATTTTCTATCATTAATTCTTGACAACTCCTGATCTATAATATTTTGTATCATATATCCAACTTAGAGAATATGGTAGATTGTTTTAATATTCAAGATAATGTTATATAATAAAAGTAAAGAATTCAGAGCTTATCTCGATCAGTGATAAGTATATGTGGCATGACTTTATGTATGTCATGTCTTTCAAGTATTTATCTTTATCTTTTGAACTTTTAAATACTGAATACTGGTTTCATGATCTTCTTCAATTAGTCATTCCTTGCGATTTCACGTACCTCTTAAGAATAAATTACAAAATATATTATAAAAGTTTTCTTCAAATATAGAATGAACAAAATCAAAAGGAAGTAAGATACTAGCTATTCAGCTTGTGATCGTGAGATAAACAACCACTTTCCATACCAATTTTTTCCATAAACTCAACACATGCAGGCTTAATAAAAATTCAATTAATTCAACTTTCAACAAATTGACAAAATGAATCTAATAGTATCGATATTGAAAAGAAGAGGAAAGAAAAAGGGTGAATAATAGCAAGGATTGGAGTGTTGATGATTAGCCGCTTTGTTGCTTCCAATATTGCTCAACATGGTACATGACCCGTACGGCGGCTTCTGGAAAATTGAGGTCTAAGTTGATTGAACAATTTCGTCGTGATAATGTGTTAATAGAAAATGAAAAGAAAATGATAAGAATTTATTTTAATTAATAAGAGAAATAAGCTTCTAGAAAGTCCGTAATAATTGGGCCTTAACAGTTTAACGCAATACTAGCTCATTTATTGTTTGTAGTAGTGGTGGACAATTTTAAGACTGCTGCTACCAACAAACTGAAGATAAAACAAGGGAGAAAGTTGTTCATAAATCCAAGCAATAACAACATATAGTCTTGCACCAGCACAACAAACCATTTCATGTACAAATTAATCCCGCAAAACCTCAGCCTGAGAGGCAAAAACTAAGCTTCATGTAAAGTAAGTAAATCTCAGACTCACACGACTACAAAGAAAAAAAGCAAAAACTTCATTTTTGTTCCTCAGTAGATGGTGCGGGTTCAGACTTCCTTCTCTTGGGCTCGTTCTCACCCAATTGCAAGGAAAAACTAATGTCTTCATCAGATGCATTTTTCAAAACAGAAAGATTCTCTGATATCAACCTTTCTTGGGGATCATCCTGGTGCATTATGGGCTCTCCGTTGAAGCTGGGTATAAACTGATGCTCAAAACTGGGGCCTATGTTACTGACTCCATCTTCCAGATCAAACACCCCTTCTACAGGCGATGAGTTTATATCCGGTGCAACTGTACCATCTTCCAAGGGAATGTGCTGGATGTGAAGACCCAGAGGCTCCGATTTGTCCTTTGGAAGCGTCACGTCAGGAGGGGATGAGTCTCCAGCGTTGGATCCAACCACCGTCATGGATGCAGCTCTTTGTTCTTGAACTGCAACTGAAGTAACGATACATGAGACGATAAGTAACACAAGAACAAATAAATTATTTGGCTACTCATGAACGAGAAATTGTGGACAGAAGATGATTACTCTATTTAGATAACAGGGGACAAATTTCACTGTCCACCCCTCTACCTACAGCACTGCCATTAATTGTATGAGATGTTCTTATGGTTCCATAATCAGAGTACTATGCATGCAAATGAACCATTACATTATGCAGAGAACTACTCTGAGATTTCACATGGCAAACAAGAAAGAGGTTAAAGATACATGTCAAAACAACTAACCTTTGAGTGCTTCATCCGATGTGATCAAATCAAGTTCGAGAAAATTTAGTAGCCGGCCAAGATCAACACCACTAGTCCAGTTTTCTGGAGGCTGGCCGACTTTTAGTTTCAGGCGACCCCTGTTGGCAGTTCCACCCCAGATTATCCCGATTGGTCGTGGCTTCTCTCCATTTTCACCCTTTAATATGATGAGACTTCCGCTATCACCTTCAAGATCAAATGTTTGTTGGTTCACACCAACAACAAGAAAATCGGTCAAAAAGCATATTCCCTTTTCGTCATTGTACTCAAGGGCATAGGCAAGCACAGTTCCAGTAGTGAAACCAGAACTTCTTCCGACCTTCGTTACTTGCTTTCCCACCAAGCTATCAATTGGAGATTGTAAGTCAATAGTTTTAACTTTTCCAATTTCACCTATCCCTTTCACAGACGTAGTAACAGAGGTCATATCAAAATCATCAGTGAATGGAATGAAGGCACCATCAGCTCTCACAAATGTCTCTGCAATGAAATTGGATGTATCATATGATTCCGAAATCCGGTCTCAAACTATTTAAACGCAGCACAAAGGCTCTTATACGTCATTCATATGATGCTCGAGTGTAACAAATTATACCAGCTAACTATTGCTATCTGGGAAGTGTAACCCTTAAAAGCAACTAACCTGGATTAATGCCAGCGAATATCCCAAACCACAGATCATCTCTGATGAACGAAGTCGCTCTTTCAACGGCACCCAGATACACCCCAGGTCCAAGTGTTGGAGGCAATGGATGAAACATCTTTTGATTAGGATAATCTAAATCAACTGCAACGTGTCGGTTTGTGAGGAAACCAATTTGTCGACTGCCTGTTTGGCTCCTCACAATAGCACCCAAGGTTCCATACGTTTCCTGATTAGCTACCTGGTATTTGCAGGGAAGTACAGATTTAGTGTAAAAGAATAACAATTTGTCTGATTAATGTAGATTTCAAGTTTCCACTGTGAGAGTGCACACTCCAAGTTGAAAGGGGCAGGGGGGAGAGACTAAAAGTTGAGGTTTATCTCTGACACCAGACCAGGAAATAGACTAACATTGCAGGACCGTCGAACTTCTAGATTAGCAAGCTTAGAAACCTAGATATACTTTCACGACAGTAGCCAAAAGAATAATAGTTCAACAAGATTAAGATTCTGCAATGAGGTAAAGTGTAGTTAGCTTACCACAGCCAGGAACACTTTGATAGTCACTAATGAACAGCCTAATAGAGATTGTATCTGTGTTGGCATTATCATTGTCCAAGTACGATAGAAACACATCCTGTAATATGGGACACTAGCCATAGGCACAAAGTTTGTAATCTACATGAGATGTTGCGCCTTGCTCTTGCACATGCTTAAAAGTTCTGGCATGTATAAATTTCACATGTTTCTCCAAACATAACCAAAAGGAAATCTCAGTTAAATCAATAATTTCATCAGTGTCTTTGTACTTAAACAACTGAACTTTAGCTAAAGCTTGGAATTTCACAGAACACATGCTGTGAGGAGAACACATACCAAGCATAACATAGCATATCACATGATTTTCATATGGAGTCATTTTTGTTAAAGGTAAGAAGTGGATGGACCTTTCCGCATGAGGCAAGTATATAACAGATCTATATAGAGGAGTTTGCAATGGAAGAATTGTAAGTAGGCACGATTATCAGGCAAGCTGTGTTGTTCTCCAGATTTTATCTACCTCCTATGACAAGGTCCCCAAGCTTACGCAATAAGCACGTCATCACAAGCTTTGCACCCTTTAGAAAAATTAGGTGGAAAACCCTTAGAACTGTCAAATTTCAATTGTTGGGCCACAGTTGATGACAGATGATGATACGTTACAGAAAGAGAAACAGTTGGCTATCACTAAATGCATGTGATCTGTAAGAAACACAGATGAGCCAATTGGTATAGCAACATAGGAGCATGATGAAAGCAAATTTGGTTTTGGGTTGGGGTTTTCAGGGTTAACCAAATTGGATATTAATGTTCTCAACGGTGTCTCCATATCTATTTCAAGATTATAAATTATCTGTCTTTGTGACAAGAACAGATTGTCTTAACCATAAAGCATTGTCAAGATTGAAAAGGATTTCAAATACCTGAGAACCAGAACCAATACATGGATCACTCCCACGCAGGTCATCAACAATCTCAGTATATAACTGTTCCTTGGGTGCAGGCTCGGGAGCGCCAAAATAAGAAAACTCAACCACATCTACATCGCACCACACACCTCCTGGTCCCTAAAGATGAGAAATCACATATTAATAATAAAGCATAATGATACTAAGTAAATAAAAACAAGCATGTGAATCCTGTTCAGCAACTAACTCCTTATCCAGTCATCCCATCTCCAACTACAAGATCAGTGAACCAACAATTTCTCTAGGGATCCGAACATAGATGCCAAAAGTAAAATTAATAGTATATAAAGGGAAGCAAAAGAGACAGCAACGCAAATGATGTTCACTTCCAAATTATTAACAATCAGACTAAATATTTAGATAACTCTGTTTTCAAGCTACATGTACAAATAAGTGTGTCCGAGCGGTCCAAGTCTTATGACCAGATTTTTAGATGCAGGAAAATACTGAGAATATAACATCTCTTAAGCAGCTGCCCCTGTGTTTTGAGAAATGTATGTACCTCCTTTTTGGTTGGACCATGGTTGTAGAAACTAATTATATAGAATACACTCGTAAAACTAATTACCCAAACCAAGGTGTGTCGTGAGTACTTAGGTCTCAGCTTAAACATTCCTTCCAAAATATGGTAAATGTAAATAAGTAAAGCATGATCATATATCGTTAATTCGTAATTGCTACCAACCTCCAAAGCAGTTGGTAGACACTGGATTGGAGTGAGCCACTGCTTGTGAACTTTCCGCGACACAAAAACCAGTATTGCTGGTATATCTGTCAAAACTCCACGACGAATCCTAAAACCAATCGCCGTGCCAAGACTGTAACAACGCAAGATCTTACTATGAAATGCCCTTATCGTCATGAGCTCCAGCAACGTATTTGCTCGTTGACCTTCCGGCAACTGGCCAATAGTCTCAGGTAAAACACCTTTCTGTAGATTCGCAAAGTAATTCGCCCTCTCTTCAGCATCATCTTTTATTCGACAAGGCCATGAAAAATAGGCAGCACTACTCTCACAATGCTGCCCGCCGGACGCATGGGGTTGCAATGCCGGTGGACTCGACGAAGGTCTGTAAGAATGAGTACAACAGTATTTCTCGAGATCCAAAGACGACTCCTCCGACGGTATTGAGCCTCTAGTTTTCAAGTTTGGCCTCCCTGGATCCATCTTTTATATTCACTTAGCTAAAACTCTTTAACAAGCATCAGTTTATTTCACAAGATAGTGACTTTCACATCTTACGAGCAAGAAAACCTCAAATAGTCGACTAAGCTTCACCCAGTCGTTCATTAATCACCTGAAATATTGTCTCTTGGAATTGATCAAAGTCTATAAATCACAGAAGAAAGGTTACATTAAAGAAAATTCCCATAATCCCAGAAAAAACAGCTATGTCCCATTTCCAAAGGTGGCATCTTTATTGTGTATTTCTCAAATGGTATTTCTATTTCGAACAAAAAGGGAAAGAAAAAAAAAGAAAAAAGCAAGTTCAAAGAATTGCTGAAAGGGTCAACCAAGCAACCAACAGTAACGATATCAATATAGTTTAGAAATTAGAATCATATCTAGCAATTGGAAAGCAGGCAATCAATGGTTGAAAGCACATAATTTGACAAAAGAGGAGTCTTTTTAGATTATACTAACAGCTTCTGAGAAGAGTATTGAGTATGAAGAGTAAATGGATTGAGCAAGTATGACTTCTACTTTAGAATCGATGAGCAGACTGGGTGGAATTATGGAGGTGTAATAGGGGTTTGGAAGCCATTATCATAGCTTAAGGTTGAGTAGAGTAGAAATGAAATGAAGAAAGTAAAAGAAAGAGGTTCAGTCAGTGGGTGAGTGTAATCTATTAAGTAACATTTGCTTGCTATTGTTGACAGTAAATTGCTAGTCATGATCATTTTGTGTATTTAAGGATGAATGCTAAACTTCTAAAGCTAAATAAACAAAATTCCATCCAAGTTTTCATACTTCAATGTCTAATTTGAACAGATCATTTTTTTTGCTTTTTCTAATATTAGGCAAAGTGTCTGAAGAAAAATAAACAAGTAGAAAATAAAAAGAGTCTAATTTCAGAAAATAACAGCAACTGTAATCCATCACTCTTCAGATCAGCTTCCTTCCAAAGTTTCAATATATACATTCTGCAAAAGACTGACCACTTTAAAGAGTAGCATTCCACATTAGTAGCTAGCCTTGCTCCTTAACTATAATTAACATCCCAAATTAACATAATTTCAAAATATTAGACTCTTAATTACATTACTCCATAACTAGCTCCATATGGCGATTTAAGTCTTTCAGGTAAGTTGCTGTAGTGTATCCTTCTAAGTCACAAGAATCGAAAAGCAGTGAATTTCCACCCAGGGATTGTTGCTTCAGATCCACCACTGCAAGTAAATATGACTCAGAGAATCGAGAAGATTACCTGTGGATGGAGGCATGGAGCTGGACGGATGATGATGAAGGAATCGAAGACGTCCAATTCGAATGAACAGAAATCGATTTCGGAGATCAAAAGTCGCGAGACTCGCGACGATGAAGAAGAAGAAGACAGCCCATCAATTCGATTTCGGATCAGATAGATTGATATCAGACTATGAGCCCATCAATTCGATTTGGAGAAGAAGACAGCAGATAGCCAGATGAAGAAGAAGAAACGGTGAGGTATAAGAAAAGGGGTTATGATATAACGGGTTGTATAGGTTGAAATGGACGGATTAATTGTTATGGGTTTAGCATGCGTACCGCCGTAAAAATATTTCGGATTGGGTATGCGTTCGGGTTTCAGAACCCGTAAATGATCTTTGAGTTTCTATTCACATATTTTTTTAAGTTCTGAGTTGGATTGGGTTCCTACCCATTTACAAGACTAGGTGAGTGAGCGTGGGCAAGATTCTCTCCGGTTCTTTCACTCCAATTATCTGCGGTGGAAAAATTGTTCCTCACATCCTAAATATTTATTTCATTTATTATCCTTCATTATTTATTACACTACCGTTTTCACATTATTACGATGGTGTTTAATTTAAAAAACGGATTTAATCACAATTGAGTTGAACACAATCATGTGTTTAACTCATTTGAGTTGAGACATAATCTACACAAATTATGTAATTTAACTCAAATTCTCAATTCAACTCAATACGTCAATTTATTAAAGTTTATGCCAAACACAAATTTTAACAACTCAATTGTAATTTAGTCATTATTCGCCAACTCAAATTGAATCAGTTACAATTATGATACAGACAACCAGTATATGCATAAAGTACAATTCACTTTAGAGAAGAAAAAACTGTGTACCTTTAAATTTTAAAAATGATTAAGGGAGTGATTCGAGTTTTATAAAAGTTCATGAATAAGTTTGAAGTTTTAGCTGCATCGTATTTAAGTTATCGATGTTGTTATACAATTTCAAGATAAGCGATCTACAAGAATTTTCATAACACATTCATTGGCATGAAACGTTCATAGACATGTCATTCAGAGAGTAGTTCGGAAGTATACATTCACATATCATTAGAAAGTATAATTTATAAGTAACTGTATTGGTCCAAATTATTTAATATGAATTGTTTAGCACGGTGCGTATATTAATTACCATAACTCCTCCTTCTTCCATCTGTAAGTATAGTTAAAACTGATTTTTAATTTGCAAACATACCGTTACAATGGGCTGTCAAATTTGAAAGGATTGATGAATACTTTCATTGAGCTCGGTAACACTTCAGGCAATGCAGGTTTTCACCATGACCCTAAATTGGACTCGCTAGTCTTCACATAAACCCAAAAACTTATCTGAAATGATTCGAACTCGAGAGTAGACCTGAAATTATGAAATAACTCGAGATTCTATTCGAATTCGAAAATAACCCGAAATTGTCATATCCGAAAATGAATTGTCCCGGTGTATCTGAAGCGACTCGATTAGAATGATATGAATAGACCCGATCCGAAATGATCAAAATTAGAATTGACCTGAAACCAACCGACCCGACATTACCCGAGTTTAGAATTGACCCGGAATGATCCGATCCGAATGACTCAAATCATCCGGTTCGAAATGACCCGAATTAGAATTGACTCAGAATCATTCAATCCGAAATGACCTGAATTAAAATTGACCGAAGCATCCGACGCTTACTCAAACAATCTGAAATGATCCGAATTAAATTTGACGCGAAATCACAAGTATCACAATGCATTCTATTAATAAAGAGCACCTTTTAAAGCATGAACCTCGTATAACTTATTGATGTAAAGGGAATAAACTAAAGTTATCATATATAATCTAGATTATTTATTATACTGTAGAAAAGTTGGTTGGACATGAGTATCTCTTTTATTAAATCTCATATAATTTTATCAACAAACTTTAAAAAATATTTTGAACATATTTTTGAATTCACCTCGATAAGAAGATTCCATATATATTAATCTTGAATGGTATTATTATAAAACTAGAATGGTCCCAACATGCTACGAAAGATATATATTTTTTCTTTATTTTCATTTAATTTTTCATACTTCTAAAAGGATGACTTTTAAAGTTTATCCAGCAAATTTGTACCTTTTAGTACTCTACTTACAAAGAATTAAAAATAAATGTAGGTGTGATTGAATTGCATTAAGTTCATCAAACAGTTAAGTCATATTAGTATACGTTATCCATTTACAAGTATAATTGTGTATCATCTGTCAATTGTTTGAATATGACTTCAAACTCCTCATAAACATTTAATAATTCACTTGCAGAAACATTGTACATTTCCCTAAAGCATATTGCATAGTAAGTAGCAAACTAATTACATCCTCATGTTACTTGTCGATTTAAAGTCAAAAAACTCTAATTAGAGAAGTATTTCACATGTTATAAGTTAGAACAAAGAGAATTTCAACAATAACAAAGTATCATTGTATAGTATATTAAATGTGCATTGAATAAAACTACCTCAATATTCGACCGAAACAATCTGAAATATTTTAGTTCGAAAACGATCCAAACCCGAAAATAATCGACCCGAAACAATTCGAATTTTTTAATCCGAAAGGATCCAAACCCGAATAACACCAAAACCCGAAAATAATCGACCCGAAACAATTCGATTTTTTTAATCCGAAATGACCCAAATCCGAATAACATCTGAACCCGAAGTGAAGTGACCCGATACGAAATGATCCGATCCAAAGCGTCCCGAAATATTAATAATCTGAAACGACCCAAACCCAATTATCATCCGAACCCGAAATCACTCGTTCGATCTGAAAATGTTTCGAAATAAAAAGCGGATGAGAATGGTCCGATCCAAATTAATCCGATCCGAATGACCCGATTACTAGACCCACCTTAAATGGTGGCGTGGAACTGAAGAAATATAAAATTTAGTCCAAGCTATCAATGGTATGGGTTAAAACAATAAAATGTACATTTTGACAAGATATTATGCTTGGTGAAAGCAAAAGTTCTTGACATCACCTAGATGGACAACGGTTTATTTTGGTATAATATATTGGATAGTGCCCCGTGATATTTTAACAGGTTACTTAAACAATGCAGGCATGCAGCACTATCGCATCATGTCGAAAAAAAAAAAACACACACACACAAACACACAAGAATGCTCCTCCTTGATTCAAAATTGTTAGAATATGTAATTGTATTAGTTTCCTGATTAGATTAGTATTTTATATTATATAACCCTAGTTAGATTAGTTTCCTGATTAGATTAGTCTTCAGATTATAGCTTCTTGTACTTGTATATATACCCCTTCTAATTCTATGAATAGACAGG
>JAYMSP010006589.1:0-11382 GCA_036897095.1 Plantago elongata | reverse complement strand
ATTCATGCTACATTTGTTTAATTTGATGTGTATGTGATGTATGATGGTGTTAATTAAATTAGTTTACATTTTATTCGTGTGAAGAATTAGTTGAGTGTTATGATAGTTCAATTTATTTTATGTTTGAAATTATGTTAATTTTAACTTCAATATTGATTAATTTTTGAGTATCAGTCAAAAATTAAGTAGGATCGATTAGATTAACACCACACCTCTAAATATTAAGGTATAACATATTTAACTACGTTAATATTTTAAACTCGATTGTACTTTTCCATTTACAGTTCGACGATACATCCATGAATGATCCGTACTCATTCGGTTTTGTTTTTAACATGGCACGTCTAAATTTATTATATTTACTCGATTGTACTCTTCCAATTTGTTACGTGTATTTCCCACAATAGAATTAATTAACTAGTATAAATCACATTCATTTTCAAAACCAAATTTTCTCTAAAACACTAAATTGAAACTACCACTACTACATTATCAACATTATACTAATTAACAATCCTATATCTTCATAACAAATTAAGTTTAACAAGCTAGTATGTAACATTGTTTCCAAAAGTATACAATTGGCCAAACTAGTCAACATTAATAAAATTCAAACATTTGCCAACATACCACATAAAACTATCTTCTTCATCATACTACATTTGCCAAAATTCAACTAAATCTTCTTCATCATACTACATTTGTCAAAATATCAAATTAAACTATCTTCATACTTCATACATATCAATAACACAATACATAATATAACATAATCTAGCTACTACATACTTCATATAAACATGCAATTGCTCAAATTAGTCGCAAATTACAAGATCTCCAAATTTTAGAAAAGTAGGATTCTAGCCAAAATACCTTCGATTACGGAGAAATAAGCGGATGAAAGTTGAAATTCGTACACCACCCGCACTCCTTGTTCCAAGATCTTCGAGTGAGTCCAAAATTTGATCGGATTAGAGAAGAAATGGCCGGAATTGAAGAAGTGGAGATTTGGAGAAGAAGAGGGAAAAAAAAAAAAAGAAGGGGGAAGAAATTAGGAGCAACCGACAGGCTACTCCTCATTTAATCCATCACATCGACGGATGGCACTATCCGTCGATGTGACGGATTAGCATGCGCTCCGGATTCGCGGAGCGCCTGCTTTTTCAAAAAAAAATTCACCGATTTTACGACGGATTAAATATCCGTCGCTAAATAGCGACGGAATGACACGATTTAGGGACGAATTGAGCTAGAACGCTAAAACTGGGCGATTCGTCCCTAAGGTGTCGCTAAAACTAGCGATTCGTCGCTAGATTTAGCGACGAATAAGTACCGTCGTTGTTTTCGGAGTTTCTTGTAGTGTATTATTCGTACCATTAGACACCCATTAACCAAGTGATATACATTTACATTCAACTAGTCAATAATTTTAAATTCTACTACGAATTAACTCAAACTTAAAATAATAAGAAGTTTGATTGATTTGAATTATACAACAAAAATTTAAGTATTATAATTAAAGATGAAATATTATTCAATATTAACTTCGATTTGGGGGAATGTGATTTTGGACATTCTAATTGACAGAGATAACCTTTTAAAGGTGAATTTGTCTTTTAAAATATTAATTAAAACATTCTAAATTAAAATACACTTTAAAAGATAAATAAAAAATTCGGTTAAAATTTTAGTGACGAAATTTTGGACAAATTCATTGTATTTCGCTTTAATTCGGTTAAAAATTGACGGAGCCGTCAATTCCGATTAACGGAGTAGTAAATTGGACGGAAAGTTAACGAAAGATATAAAAATTGTACTGCGTGAAATAAATGTATCAAAACGTAAAACTGTACAACTTAGGGTACCATTTATATATTTTTCCCCTTACTTTATACTAGCATTAGCATAACATACTCACTGTGTTAGGTATTTTCATATAAAAATGAACTTGTGACTGAAAAAAGAGAGATCTTGAAAAAATAATATTTCCTCTGTTTCAGAATAAATGTATAATATTGAATTTATATAGTTTGTATTATAAATGTTTTATTTTGTGTTTAAATTTAAATGGACTTAATTCTGGAAAGGAGAGACTACGTAAATAGAATGCATAGATTTACGTTAATGGGATTCAAACTTGCACATTACACTGATACTGTACAATGATACTTGTTTGTATCGGGTTTATTGCCAAAATAGCCTCATGCAGAAAACTATATGCCAAAATAGCCTCATATGAAATATAATTACCCAAATAACCTTTTACATGCCACATTATATTTGACATGGATTTTATAGGTTAAGTTTTATTTAATTTTATCCATATATTATTCTTTGGCACAGGCCTACGTAAACGTATTAATGGTATGGCAGTATGACTCTTCATCCCCTGATTCACTTAAGAGGATTAAAAAATAAAAACAACTTTCTTTTCAGTTATGTATATATATCATTGTGTTTGATATTCATAATCCATCTTCCTATATACTTTGAGATTATTGTAATAATTTCGTTCATTTAAAGTACTTTTTTTTTGTTAGTACTCAAAATTGCAACTCTACACGCTTTAGATTTCTTTGAGTTAAATATTGAGTATATGTAAGTGTTATGAAACTTTCTAGATAACTTAGCTAAAACTAATACTTAAAAAGATTAATATTATAAACTAAAATAAATCAAGATATTTATATTTGTGTTTTCAATATCAATATTTTTTCATATAATAAAAAAAGTATGTTTAGTTAACAACATATAAAAACGTTTTAGTTGACAACATTGATAATTTTCTTGAATATATAAATTTGTTTTTAAATAAATTATTTAAAGACCGTCTATTTTAATTTTTTACGGTAAGAATATGAATATCAATGGTTGTAAAAGTTGATGTAAATGGGATTTGCAATTTTCGATTTATGCAATATATTATGTTGAACATTCATCATATTTGCAGCGTTCATGCATGTAATCTAAACTAAATGCCATATTAATTTATAAATTTGTGAATTATTATACACAATTTTCAAACAGTAAGTCATCCATGACGAACTCTAGTAGTAGATCAAATTAAAGGGAACTCTCTCCATGCACACGGTCGGTCGCTATGGTTTTTCTCTCGTTCAGTCACAGCCTGCATATTTGAGTTTGACTTTGACCACTCTTTTCTTAGGTTACACATTTACACTGTACGTATAGCTCTTCTGTTCCTCTTATTATTAAAAAAAAATCACCAATCTCGCTTCCGCATTGATTGGCCCTATTAAATTGCATTTTGGGCCTAGGTTTTAAATCGAGACCCAAGTCAAATTTATCTTGTTTGGGACTACAGTTTAAAAGGCTAACCCGAGTCCACGAATTTGAGCCTCGGATAGCAGCCCAACCCATCATTCGCAGGATCGGAGGAAATTTTTATGGGCTAGCTAAAAATCTAGTTGGTAGCTAATCAGATATCTTCTTTTTTTACAAATTAACTTGATTAGCTTTTCAAACTATTCATCTACTTTGTTAAAAATCTGCGTGTTCACGTTACGAACTTTTTATCCAAAAAAACTTGTGGAGTTGAAAAATTAACTGAAAAACTACTGGTAAGCAGGGCCATAGACCGGTGGTTACTTGGAAATAACATTTCAAAAATGATTGTTGTATCATGTGCACTATAAATAAAATATATATCGTCATACTAAATGTACATTAATAGGTGTGAAAACTGTATCAAGTGCACTCTATTATATAATAAATTAGGCGTCGTTTGAAAGAAATAAATGTTTTTGCAACTTTGCCATCAAACTAATCCCTAACACGGATTTTTCTGAAATTCTAAAACTTTTTAGAATCAATAATTCAAATAAAAGACAATAACGATATATTATCGTAAAATATGAGTAAAGTATGAAGAAAGATTAATATAAAAATTGTATATTTAATATAGTCAAAGGCGTTGTACCCGAATAACATGTTGAAACATTCCGTATTCATGAAGTTTATTTTCTGTATACTGAATAATTAAAATGTAGTGATTAGATATATTAACAACAAATATTTAATCGTATATTTAGTGTGACTAGGGCCGGTCCAAAGATTTAAGTGCCCCTGTGTGAAATTTTAATAGAGACCTTTAAATATAATAATAATAATAAATAAATAAATTCAAGATAAGTAAAATAAAAAAAGTTATACCCCATGTATTGAGACATTAAAATTTTACACAAAATCTTTATTATCAAATCGATTGTTACTTTAAATTTCACATTAATGTTTAATGGTGTTAAATTTAAAAGTTAAATTTAACTCAACATAACTTAAAAATGATAATCAATGAATATGAGTCTATAGGTAGGATAAAACAAGAAAATAAAAATGTAAACGAAAGGGAGAATAAAAAAATAAAAACGTTTGAAGAATTAAGAAGAAAAAATGTTCAAGAAAAGGAAAATAAGAAAATAAAAACGTTGAAAGAATTAAAAAGAAAAACAAGTTCACCAAGAGAAAATAAAAAAAAATAAAAAAATTTAAAAAATTAAGACAAGAATGTTAGTAAAAGGGAGAATAAGAAAATAAAAACGTTCGAAGAACTAAAAATAAAATGTTAGAAAAAGAAAAAGGGACAATATGGGTGATGGGATTTGAGCCTAGGACCTTTCTTGATTAGAGTCACACACATTGGCACTGGGAGATAGACATATATAGATATTTAGCTATTGTAACGTAATTATATAATTTTACAATATTTAAAAAATATATAGAAGATAAATTTAGGTGCTCCGTGCGGGAGCCCTCCCTGCACAGGTCCAGAGTCGGTCCGGAGTGTGACAAAATATGTAATTCAGTTTTGAAAATAAAAGATGCCGGTATAATATTTTCAGATTTAATATCACAGTTATGGCAGTTTAACGCGGTTTGTGGGATCTCACCACGCGTTTACTTGATGAACACATTAAAAATTGACATGAATGCAACACAAAAATATTCCCTTTTTCACTTTCACTAAACCATTTCACAAACACCTTGTCTTCTTCTCTGCCATTCATGTCACTTGGCCAATTCCCAAAATGATTGCCATACTCCTCTACTCTTTCCTCTTCCTCTTCACTCTCATCTGCACACTTCCCACCACCAAGACCAAACTCCTCGCACTGTGGTCTCCCACACACACCCCAAACCCTATCACCAAACCACTCGAAACACCAACTCAAGTTGAAGTTCAACAATCCGATGAGAGTTCACTTAAGAGCGTGTTCGCAACGTTTGACAAGAACAGAGACGGGTACATAACTCAGAAGGAGCTGAAAGAGTCACTGATAAACATAGGGATCAGGGCAGATGAGAACGAGGTGGCGGAAATGGTGGATAGAGTAGACTCGAACGGCGATGGCCTTATCGATTTCGATGAGTTCTGCGACCTTTTTAAGTCGATATCGGGCGATCGGAAAGTAGTAGATGATGAGATGAGAGAAGCGTTCGAGGTGTTTGATGGGAACAAGGATGGGTTGATCAGTGTGGAGGAGTTGGGATTGGTGTTGAGTTCATTGGGGTTTGTTGAAGGGAACAGGATTGAGAATTGTAAGGAGATGATCAGCAAAGTGGATGTTGATGGTGATGGGATGGTTAACTTTGATGAGTTCAAGAATATGATGAAATCTCAAAATCTTATTGCATCAGTGTCCTGATTCGGTCGATTAAGTTGGGTCGTCACCCCTTAAAGGTGAAATGATAGTAAGTGATGTGCGATATTCTAACATAGTCTTACATTCATACAACTTAGATCGCATTTGCTGTTGCTGTTGCTGCTGCTATTATATCAGTTAAGGTCATTATAGATTATTAGAATTTAGAAAGAATTGTGGGTTATGTTCAATTGAGATCACACTTCTTGTTGTATGGGAATCGATTGTATTTATATTAGGAAAGATAGTGTAATCAATAGTCTATCTTTCTTAATATATTCACGATTGTTAACTATATGACAAATGTTGATCTAGATTTAACACGAAATCTTAGTTTTTCTTTTTTGTTCATTGTGTATTTCTTCTCTAGTGGAAGGAAGAAGTTAGATGAGATCTATAGTTCAGAATTCAGATCTTTTACCTGTGGGAATCAACCAACTGACAGTAACATGTAAACATCTGTATTTGTGTGGTTAATATTAGTTGCTAATGGTAATGCTTTCATGTGGATGTATGTATGTAAATACTACTGATTTGAGTAATATTGAGTAAGAATCAGTTGTATTATTTCAGCAATGTTCTTGTCATCTACCAACTGGAAAGTTTCCTTCAAAGGTTGGACTCAGTAGTAATATTGAGTAAGAATCAGTTTGTATTATTTCAGCTATGTTCTTGTCATCTACCAACTGCAAAGTTACCTTCAAAGGTTGGACCCGAATCTGTTAACTTAGTGACTGTTTGGAATAGAATCGGAATTGGATCCATTAGAATGGATGAACAGTGATTAAATTATAATTGAATTGTTAAAATTAGTGTTTGGTATAGAATTATAATTGTATAGAATATTGTAGGTTTGTTATATAGGTTCTGTAAGAGAATAATGATTGGTATAAGTAAGATGCGATAGTTTAATTGGTTAATAATTAATTTTTAAATTTATTATAATGAGATGACTGATTATATTTATGAATTATAGTATTAGAATAATTAATTTGAAATAAGGGAGAGAATAAGCCTGGAGGTAAATTGGGTTAGTAAGGATGTTTTAGTATATATTTTCATCAAGAACTGAAGATGCCTTTTTATGTAATCATTGTTTTTTAGCCTATTGAATAATATTCTTTTGCATTATGGTGAGATACTTGTTAATTTATCATTCATGGAGTATATATGTATTCTTTCCCTGAAGTGTTACTATTTAAAAGAACACCAATTATTATTGCAAACTATAATCATATACACGCTTAACCTGTACAAACCAAAGCAGAGATCTTGCTTATGCAAATGCCAGAAATCCGCATGCATTATGCAAAATCGACATGTCATTATAGTGCAGAAATCAGATACACAAACTTTAATTGTTTGCTTATTCAAACACACCTAGGATCTTTTGCCGGTGACATAGTTACACAGCAAATTATGATGGAGGGTGACCAAGAACAGCAGAAATATAATTAAGCATGAAAACGATGTTAAATGTATGACCAAGTAACAACATCCTAGCAGAAGATATGCTGGGAGATAAAAGAAAGTTATACATTCAGATACGAAAAGATGATTCTGTTTATCATGAGAAAAGAGACTGATTCTGAACTATGGGATCCATATCAACCCAGCAGAGTAAACTTACAGTTTCAGTCAGAAATGTGTCTCAATCTTGACAATATATTCACGATATCCGGACTTCGATATACTGCTGAAAAGAAAAGGAAAGAAAGAAAGAAACCTGTAACCTCAAGTCGAAATTCAGTTTTTCACCTTTCTTTCTACCTTCAAATCATTGCACATGAAAATGGTCTCACTCTATTTTTTTTCTATACATCTTATTTCCGTTACTTCAACCTACTAAAGAGGACGGTAGGCCTTATTTTTCAAAGCCTCCTTCAAATTCTCTACCATAAAATAACATCTTTCCAACAGATGAATCATCCGCTGCGATATGTCATTATTTGGCTTTAGTGGTGCAATAATATGGGGAGATGCTGGGGGATCGATCAGTCCATGTTGTTGATTAAATGGCAAATTCACCGGAAATCTCTGATTGTAAGCAGCATTGGGCTGAAAAATAGTACAGCTTTGCAGATTCCTACTACCAGCATTTGCTGCAGAAGACGAACCAGCTACATGAAATTGGTCATATCTCCTGCTTTCTTCTCCATCCTTAGAAAACTTAACGAGAGATGGGCCTTGACCGTCTCCACAATAACTTCTTCTGGCTGGCTTCTTGAGGCACGATTTGAGCTGTACCTGCGGCTGGAAGATGAATTGCTATTTAGTTTAATTATATTATTCTGGAAATAAAAAATGCATTAGATAGGGACATAGGGTGCGTGCATGTTATGTTTTCTTAAATCACCACAAAGGTATTTCTGAGATCTAACCTGTGATTCCCTGACAGATGCAAACTCTTTTGGAAATTTATCTGGTTTATGTCCTGCCACCTTCGCTGCCAGTTCTTCAATAGAGCAATGCACATTCGAGTTTCTAAATATCTCAATACTAAATTTTAAAGCAGCTTCCGCACCAGCCTTGTATTTGTAAACAAGCAAGCATTCAGATGAGCTTTTGAATACTCGAGTGGCAGAAGAATCCAATGCCCCAAATTTATGAAATTCAATGTTCAACTCTGCAGCTGATGGGAGCCTTGAGTTGGGTGGGAACTTCATAACAAGCTTAGTTGGATTCATGTCTATCGATGATTGCTCCACCATATGGCTCGTTTCTGTAGATGACCCTCCTGCTGGTAGCATCTTCATTTCACCAGACAATATTTTCAAGTCCGAGTCCATGACCTTTGTTCTCAACTTCTTTTTACCAATTTCTTCCAAGTCAAGATGCTGCTTGTCATTCTTTACGCCTTCGTCATTGACCTTGTTCCTAATTTGTTCGATGTGCTCCAGTGGGCTACATTTTATTCCGCCTTTGATTGGATTGCATGGTCTACTTAAAGGTCTGACAGGATTTAATGATGATCTTGTAGCAGTACTTTTTACAGAAGTAGCAGAAACAGCCACTTGTTTACAAGCTGCACTTGCTTGATTTAATGATGATCTCTTCTTGTAGACACGAGACCCAAGCTGATTCTTTCCAGTCTGCACTACTTGCCGAAATTCCTCAGGATACGACAGACATTCCATGACAACAGTATTCTGACCAGCAGGTGTTTCATCTACAAGTGGAATCTGCAGTGGGTTAGCTGAAAACTTCTCCCTTTCTGCACCCAAACTGCCTGTGAGAGGTATCTGCACGAGCTCTGTGCTGCTTTTCTTCTTGTTCTCAGCCAGGCTAGCCCTCTCAAAGCTCAGCCCCACTCCTGGGCGCTTGTGAACCCTGTCTTTCTCGGACTTTCTTTGGTTGCTCCTTTTGTTCCTCTCCAGTTGATTGTTGGTTTTTATTGGTTTAACGGGAAGTTTACCCATACCAAGAGCTTCAGCTTTCTCTGACCCTTCACTTAAATGAGCTGCAGTTGATACATGAGAAGGAAACATAGATATACTCAGTACAAGTAACATTAATATACAAAGCAATTATATTCAGGATTACAGTCTACCAGATAATGCTCTGTAAATGAGAAGGAAATATCGCAAAATTTGTGCAATTAGCTAACACGGATAATGCACTGTAAATGAGCAGAAAGCCCGCACTTTACAGATTAATCAAAATAGTCACCATCAATTTTAACTCCTATCATAATCATCCTTGCAATAGACATCACTAAGTTACAATATTGTGTTACAGGGGACAACTATTGTATTGAAGCGTAAGCAGTTACCACTTTACCACATAACTTTCTGGGGAAATTAAGAAAATTGCGAAAAAATTATCCTCGACATCAAAGCAAACATTTAATACCTTCAAAACTATGTGCATGTGTCTCATCATATTGTGCCTTCCGCCATGCCAAAACAGTGGCCTTGTTCTTGATAAAATCTAAGGTCCGGTGCTGGACATTCATGGGAGTCAATGCCAAGTGCTGTACAAAACAAAGCATGGAGCTTGGCTGAAAACTATTCCGTGCTTTACTTATCTGACTTAGAGAATGAGGCCAAGACTGACCATCCCCCACATCTACTTCCAGATACTGCTCAACTTTAGAAGGGCTGAAATTTGATTTGTTTCGGCATCGGCATGCCAACCCCAATCCCCTCATCCGGCACAGTTCATAATTGGCTTCTTCAACCGCTATTACAAAGTTTTTTGAAGAACTTTGTCTCACCATCTTCTCATAATTCTCCTCGAATGGGATCAACTCTGAAGGTAAAAACCACCCAAATTTTCTGTCCTGAAAAAAAACTACCAATACATGACCAGTTACCTTGGTCTTCATAACTGATGGGTGACAAGCAAATCCCTCATGGTATATGTATCCTGGCCACCAAGGGTGTGATTCTGCTTTCCCCCACACCAGATCTCCCACCTCAAATCCAACTCCTACGGCATTTGGTCCCTGATGCAATGCCATCTTTATTCTGAAACAATGCGAGCTCATAAGACAAAAAAAATAAAAACAAAAATAAAAAAAATAGCGGAATAGTAGTGCAAAGTTAGGGCAGTAGAAACGCAAAGTTTGATGAATAACAACGCAAAGTTAGAGCAATAGTAATGCAAAGTAATTAGGCTTGCTTACCCATGATTGTTACAGAACTGATTTTCCCTCCCTTAAGCAGAACCATTGATAAATTCCATTTGCGAAAACAGGTTATAGATTCTGAGAAATTAACATATTCTTCTAAAGATTCATCTTTGTTGACGATTCCATTAAATTGTTCTGTTTGAACAGTTTTTAAACATCGTTTGCAAAACCCACCATATTCAACACTAAACTACTTTTACCTCATTATGCTTCACTTAATCACTTCACAATAATCTGAAGTTTCCTACAAACAGGCACTAAAAGGAACTGTTTACATGGGACATGGTATAATGCGTGTAAGCCAAAGAGGTGTGAGGAGTTAAAAATCTGACACCTTGAGGGGAAAATGGACCCATTACCATTATGAAGAAAGATGTCAACGAGAATCTGTTATGGTCCTTCGGTATCACATAATATTCGTCATGCAGTTTGCAAAGAATTTTGATATATATACACACACACACACACACACATATATATATGTATGTATGTCCAGGATATCTGAAAAAGGATGCCGGGCGGCAACAGTCTACTACTGTTAAATAGAATGTAAAATGAGGTCAGGGATGGCAATTTCTCTCAGGTACCATGAAGACACCTTATACTAAAGAATGGTGATAACCCAAGAACTATCCTTTGGCTAGCATTGTGGAAAAGGTTACCAAAAACTGTGGATAGACCGGAGTAAATTGAATATATGGAAAATGTTTGTTCTGTACTGCTTTTGGGAAAATTGGCCGCTTGCTCTTTTGACTGCAATGGCACTAAAGGGTTTTGGCCAGCAGATACTTAAGAAGACGAGTGTAGGTAGGAGTCCACAAGGCTGGGCTGGGCCGTTGGAGAAGTTCATTGGCTTGCAGCAACAGCTAAAAAGTGAACCAGAGAACACAATACTTCATCTACTGCTGAGAATGTCTACACTATTTGGAGACAGAGGAATGAGCTTTCAACCACAAGATACTATCTTTCAATACAATGGTTAGGCAACTTATCCAGAATACCATTGCTAATTGCTAGATGTTTGATGAGTAGGGAATGGAGCAAATATGCAAAGAACTCAATACATCTTCAAGAAGCACTAAACTTGGT
>JAYMSP010006588.1:0-11384 GCA_036897095.1 Plantago elongata | reverse complement strand
GGGGGAGGGCGCTGGGAGGGGGGGGGGGGGGGGGGGGGGGGGGGGGTTAGCTCTACTTTGGAAGAAGGAGGTGAATGTTATTATACGAACTTTTTCGAGAAATCACATTGATGCAAGTATTCAATTAATTTTAGAGGGTCCTTTTTAACGGTTCACATGATTTTATGGAGAACCGGATGCTAGCAAGCGTAGACTCACTTGGAACTTATTGAAATCCTTGTCCCAACAATCGAATAGACCATGGATGGTCTGGGTGTAAGAAAGGAGGGGGTACCGGTGCCTAATTGGAGATTTACTGATATTAGAGAAGCTCTTGACTATTGTCGGTTATCTGATATTTGGTATGAAGGCTACCAATTCACCTGGTCAAATCGCCACTCTGACCATACCCACACGGAGTTATGACTCGACAGAGCTGTTGGGACAGAGAGCTAGATCGAGTTGTTTCCTTTTGCAAAAGAAAGGTACCTCTGTACGCGTAACTCCGACCACTTGCCGATTGCTCTTTTTTTCAACGGAATTTCGGGCAGACGATTTCCAATTCGGAAGAGACGCTTCCGTTTCGAAGCTATGTGGCTTCGTGCGGTTGATGGTGGAGGTAATTGAGGGAAATTGGGATCAGTCGCTGGGTTTGACGAAAAATCTCGAACACTGCAGCGTGGGTCTGGTTAACTAGGATAGCCACGTCTTCGGCCCAGTGAAGAAACAGTTGGGTGTAGGGGTGATCATAAAATCCGATCTAAAAATCCATCAATCCTATCCGATTCGATCTGGTCTGGTGTATCCGGATTAGCATATTTGAGATCCGAAGATTTTCGGATTATTACGATCCGATCCGTCGAATTTTTGAATAATCCGATTTTAATTCAAATATTAAAAAAAGAAAATACCCTCTTCCAAAGTGAAAAACAATGTTTGAAATAGCAACTTATATCCAAACATAGTAACAAAAATCCAAAACAAATCCTAATCATCCATTCATCCTTATTCATTTCCGTCATTTCTATTTTTTTTAGGTTTTGGAGGTTTTAGGGAAGTTGAGGAAGAAGGATAATTTATTTTATCATTTTCTTATATTTCGGATTATTTTTATTATTTTCTTATATTTCGGATTATTAATCCGAATCCGATCCAAATCATTCGGATCGGATTACGGGTTGACCCCAAGGTGCTTCGAAACTTCGAATTAATCCGAACGATTACCCCTAGGTGGGTGAATTGAAGGTGAAATTGGAACTGTTGCAGGAACAAGAATTTACAGAGGATATTAAACAACAGATTCAGGCTACTCGAATTCAGCTTGAGGAAATATTAGACCGCGAAGAGGTCATGTGGAGGCAAGGTCGAGAATTCAATGGCTTGGTGAGGGAGATCGCAATACCCGGTTCTTCCATAGCAAAGCGTCGACTCGGTTTGTTAATAATGAAATTTTGGGGCTAATCAGTGATGACGGTGTTTGGTGTGATGAACAACAGTCGATGGGGGAAGTGGTAAATGGGTATTTCCGTGACATATTTCAGTCTAGCCTCATTAATGTTATGCTTAAAATAGCTTCTAAAGCTATTACTAATAGGCTCAAACCTTTCATGTCTACCATTATTTCAGAAAACCAATATGCTTTTGTGCCCAACAGGCTGATAACTGATAATGTTCTTGTTGCCTATGAGATTAATCATTTTTTAAAATGAAAAACCAAGGGCAAATATGTTTTTATGGCTTTAAAGTTAGACATGAGTAAAGTATATGACCGAGTTGAGTGGGCCTTCGTAAGACGAGTGTTAGAGCGATTAGGCTTTGAGGGTTCTTTTATTGATCTTATTATACTTTGTGTGACGACTGTCTCCTATTCTGTTACCTTGAATGGAGCTTAGCTTGATACTATCCAGCCGGAGAAGGGTATCAGTCAAGGGGATCCCTTGTCTCCTTGTTCTTGTTTGTTACTGAGGCTTTTGGTGCTTTGATTCATAATGATGCTGGGAGGGAGGTGTTGCGAGGAGTTGTTGTTGCTCCTAGTGCACCAAGGATCTCTCACTTACTTTTTGCATATGATACATTACTACTTTGTCAAACTTCTATGTCTGCTGCATGTGATATTGATAGTATTTTGCTCCGTTATATCTTGGCTTCTGGCCAGGTGATTAACCTGGAGAAGTCTACTGTTGTGTTTAGTCGTAATGTGGCATAGGATAAGATTGATGGGGTGCGTAGTTGTTTACCGGTTAGTGTTGTGGACAAACATGAGAAGTATTTAGGTTTACCCACTGAAATGGGTAGATCTAAGAAGGAGGTGTTTGGCTGGTTGCGTGAGAGGGTTTGGAGTAAGGTTCAGAGCTTTGCTAATCGGAATCTTTATAAGGCTGGTAAGGAGGTGCTTATTAAGGCGGTTATCCAGTCCATACCGACCTATGTCATCAGTTGTTTCAAGTTACCCGACTGTCTGCTCAGGGAGATTGAGTCTTTAGTTGCTCGATTTTGGTAGGTAAGTGGGATGGATAAGAAGATTCATTGGACGAAGTGGGATAAGTTGTGTGAGTCTAAGAGGGATGGTGGCAGAGGATTTCGAGACTTAAGATCTTTTAATCTTGCTATGCTTGGGAAGCAGGTTTGGAGAGCTATTTGTATTGGCCAAAATTCGTTATTGTCTACTAGACTAACGGGTTGATCCACTAAGACTATGGCCCAATCCATATCTCACTAACGAGTCCATCTTGATTGTCTTCGTACGCAGGCTGGACTCTAAAGTTCGACTAGCAGACCCATTCGGCTAAGCAGTCGACATGCCACCTAGGTTACCTTAACCTGACAAAACCATCCAGCTGGTGAGCAAGACCTAAGCTCACCTAGTCTTGCTCAGCCACCCGATTGGTTGACGAGCTAAACAACATACCTCATACGACTAACCTGATCAGTCTAGGAGGCTAACCAACTTACATTCCTTGATTGACTTGTTCGGTCCACAAACGGCCATCTAGACGTAGTTTAACCCATTAACGTACTCCTCACCCGAAAAGTAGGAGAGGTTGGTATGGACTCTAACGGATGGACCATCTATATAGATGGGCAGGCGGAAGGAAGAAGGGGCATCTCATTTTGACTACGAAAACCCTAGCTATCAGTCTTACGCCTCCATCTCGATCACCAACGCTTGAGCAGTCAGTCAGTCGACCAACGCTTGAGCAGTCAGTCAGTCAGTCGATTGAGCTCTCAAACTATCAGTCAGACGATCACGTTGTCCGGTTGTCAGATAGTCGAATTGCCAAGCTACCGAACCATCACCTTCCGCTATCTCACCTTACCTTCCGGCGACCACCAGTTAGCTCCTCTCACACGGTCAGCTAGCCAATCGTTGGTAACCACCCCTTTCTGCCGAACCGTCAACATGATAAATCGATCTCCATCATCATCTCTCTCTCTCTCTCTCTCTCCCTATCTCAGTCAGTTTGTTTATTCTCTACCTGATTACTAACTTGAGCGTCGGAGTCCCTATCGTCGACACCACACCGGTGTCACCTTGGTACCTTACGCCTCTAGGTTTGTTACTTGTTGCTTTGCAGGTCGTCGGTGCCCCCCAATTCATCAACCTAAATTCGATTGTAGATTCTAGGCGTCTACACTATTTACTTTCCGGATTCTCTTCTTAGTAGAGTGTTAAAAGCGATGTACTTTCCATCGTGCGATATTCTTGATGCTGCTCCCAAAGCCAACTCTTCCTTCACATGGAAGAGTATTAGTGGAGCCATTATGTTGGTCAAAGCTGGTGTTAGGTGGATAGTGGGAGACGGCTCAAGTGTTGAAGTTTGGTCGGATAATTGGATCCCTCGGGATTCTGGATTTACTCCATTCACTCCTGATTTGCACAATACATGGCCACTCTTGGTCTCGGACCTGCTGGACTCCTCCACGGGGACATGGGATGAGGCCCTGCTCCATACTCTATTTTGGGATGATGATGTCCATGCTATCCTACAGATTCCGGTCACCTCCCTCTCTTCACTCGATATCTGCATCTGGCATTTAGCTAAGCATGGATACTATACTGTCAAGTCTGCATACCATCTTGCTCGGCGGATTCGCATTATGTTGCTAGTTCGTGTGGGGGAACTACCAATTCGGAGTCCTTGGAGCTGTTTATTTGTTGTTGTTGGCGGCTTTGGTTCACTCGAAAAAGTACGGTGTTTGACAATAAGCTTTTGGATGCCAAGACTCGGCTTGTTTTGCTCGCAAATTCTTGGCAGATTACAAGCAGGTTCAGTTCACATATATTCGACCCAGGTTTCGTGCCATGGCTGCGTGTTGGCAGCCCCCGGTGGACAGAGTCATCAAGATCAACTTTGATGCGTCTTTTTACGCGCAAATGGGCAGGGCAGGCACATGGGTGGTGGCACGTCGGGCTGATGGAAGTATTATTGCCTGGAGACGTCAAATGTTGGAGCATATCACCTCATAAGAATTGGTGGAAGCCTGGGCTAAGAGGCATGCTATTCAACTCGCCATTGATTGGGATATGCAACGTGTTGTGATTGAGGGCGATTGTCTTAATGTTGTTAACCAGCTTTGTGATTTGGAACTATGTTTGGCTCCAGCAGGCGGCATCATTGAAGAGGCTAAGCTCCGAGGCATTTTGTTACCTCTCTTGCTCTTTCACCTTTGTTGGATGAGAGGGTAACACATTAGCTCATCATTTATGCCAACATGTGAATGCTGATAGTTTTGGTCATGATCATTTACCATTTGATATATCTGATGTGTAACACCCCGTCGGGGTGCCACCTCTGTGGGGTCCCCAACCGCCCGAAGCGCGGTTGATCGATCAGTGCCGGATAAGGGGAAAGCCATACCCAGAATATAAAACAAACTTATTTATTAACATAATATTGGTAACTGTACAAAGGTAGGGTAATTGCCGATACAGTTATTTTCTAAACCAACAAAACACGGCAGCGGAAAAATATCTGGTCCGGTTACGAAGCGCTGGGTTATTCTACCCGATTGTCAACCCTGTTCTCGCAATCATTACCTGGGGAATGGAAGGAACAAACATGACAGAGAGGGTAAGTCACAAGACTTAGTGAGTAATATTTTAAGACAAACGAGAAAACGAACACGGACACTAATTCAAGACCGAGTTTACTTCTAATAGGAAAACACAAAACACTTATCACGCAAAATAGATTCCTTCTAACAGGAAAACACAAAACACTCATCACGCAAAACAGATTCCCGATCCTTGATTTTCAGAATTTTCCACGAAACAGATACCAACCATACACTCCACAGAATGGCCACTGAGGGCAACTTGATTACCTTCTTACTCCTTCGAGGAGCGACCTCGCACTCAGTCGGACGACATGCTTAAGTCCATGTCGGCCCGGTACACGAAACGATATCGACCACCTGAGCCGGCGATACCGTTGGGGCGGTCGGGGATCTGTGGGTACATGAGATATAGCTGAACCGTCGGTCCGTTCCGCCCGGTCCAACTATACCAGCTGTCCCTGGGCCCAATCAAAACAGTCAAAACAGACCTGGATAGCCACACATGCGTATCATAGGATGCCACGGAGGCATATCACAGTGTGCCGCAGAGGCTTATCAGTCAGATTACCAGGATCGGATCAAACAAGCAAAACAGTTTACGTACAGGGGACCTTATGGTCACTTATTCAAATTCCAACAAGTGTCGAACTGGCAATCACATGACTAAACACAATTACAGAAGGGTAGAACACGAAACAATCACTGGTGCCGAGTGGCAGATGACACTGACAAATAATATTGCCGAAAGGTGAAACATACAATCAACAGTGACGAACAACAGGTATCAGAGACAAACAAGGGTGCCAAAGGCGGACAACGCATAAAACAGAATGCCAGTTGGCGGGTAACAAGGTCAGACACAAGTGTCGGGTGGCAGTCAATAGGTATACACAAGTGCCGGGTGGCGGGTGATCAAAGTCAAATCACAAGTGCCGGTTGACGATCACTAAATTCAAACAGTTTCTGAAGGACGGATACAAAGGACAGACACAGGTGCAGACAGTAACACTAAACAGACACATGACACCACATTCGGTTATTAAATCAAATTCATATCAGGGTCAGAGTCGATCAGAGAGTCAGCGGAATATCGGTACGGTCAGACATTCTTCGAGTCCTAAAGTTAGGTCAAATGTTACGACTATGCGTAACTGAATGCAAAAGCTAAAGAATAGTATGAAAGCACTTATATTCCCCAGGGCCTGATGCCGAATAAATGCTCACTTGGAATGAAAGATAAGTGAGGGTACTCACCTTGGTTGGGCTGGTACGCTACGCAACTTCGAAATCTTGATACATGACAATACTACTTAAAGTTTTACGCAAGAATGATTATAATTTTCCCGCAAAATTTCCCCCCAATAGCAATCAGAATAAGCAGTAACAGTTAACATAATTTATTAATGTCTGGTTAATTCTATTATTTCCAGATAACATTTCTTCGTATAAATCCTTAGCGAGACTGCAATCATACATGACCTCATAATTTTCTAAACTAACAGAAGTTCCTTATGTTTAAACAGTAATCAGGTTTAGACTACAACAATTTTGGAGCATTTACACAGTATATTACTCGAATCAATTCCAACTATTTCAAATGGTCATACAAGTTCCTCCGTACTATCTAAACATAGTTACTATCTACTAGCATCTTGATTACTACTCAGCATCTTCCTCCTCCATCAGCTTAAGCTCTTCTAATACACTTCTTCGCAGCTAGCTCCGTAATTAAACAATTACACATCATTCCCAACAAACTTTAAGCGCATAACCCTATGCGCACAATGGACATAAAATGCTTGTTAACAGGCATGCAACATAGAACATTATAACAGTAGTTTCAAGGAACAATCGACAGAGGGGAGAAACTCACTAGTTGTAATGCTTCATTTTAGTTACTCTAAATACATAGCTACATTTGCAAACAGCAAACAGGCACTCACCAAGATCAGCATGTATACTACCTACTAGTATGACCCCCTTCTAATTGTAGACTAGGGACTTGAGGCATCATAATCCATCTAAGACAACCTTATAAAATCAAATAGTCTATCACTCACATCAGTTTGTGTTACAGATTGCCAGAGAAGAGGTTACTCATAAAAGTTAACCAGCCTGATTTAACCTAATGACTACATATAGGGTCTCCTTTCAATTTAAAGCCAGAAATTCCAACACCTTAGATATACAAAAAATCTAGTATACCTTCAACAATCACATAACATTAACTATGTTTTATTCACGATCATATACAAGATTCGACATGTGAAGCAATGCTGCTAGGATTCATATTTGAAAGGGAGTAGACATAAGTAATCAACGCAACAAAAAACAGGAAATTACTGATACCAATATGTAGCAAACTCCTCAACAGTAACTCAAAATAACAATTAAAATTGGAGTCGTAGGAATGAAATAGAGTACATACGAAGCACACAAACCCAACCCCGAATTGAATCACCAGAGAAACGAATACTAACCGCAACAAATTGAGAAGGGAGAATTCGAGTCGCGATTGAACATGCGCGGTGTGGTGGTCGAGTGGTTACGGTGTGGCTGTGCGGTGGTGATAGGCGAAGGATGGTGGTCGGAAAGGGAGGAGGTGCGGAGGAAAAAGGCGAGAGAGAGAGAGAGAGAGAGAGAGAGAGAGAGAGAGAGACGAAGTCGATGATGGTGGTGTTGGTGTCGGACGAATTTGGGAGGTGCGATGTGCAATGGCCGAAGAAGGGGGGAAACGACTATTTATAGGCGGATGGCGGCCGGCTCTCTCCCCTCTCCGGTTGACGCGTGTCACGCCCTTCCCCACTGGTTGACACGCATCCCGACACGCCTCGCTTCCCCCGTTTGTGTGTCAGTGGCGGTTGGTGGTCGGTGAGGTTGCTTCCCCGCGAAGTATGGAGGCGCGTCGGTGGGAAATTGCGGCGGTTAGCTTCGTAGAGACGGAAACGGGGTGTAATGGCGATGAATAGACGGGAAAAGGGGGAAGAATTGAAGAAGAAGAAGAAGACAAGTGGGGGTATAATGGTCCTTTTACCATTATATACACCTGGCTTCTTCTGGACTCCAAACGGCTCGTAAATAAATTCTGAAAAAATATAAAATCGATTCTCGGGTGATATTTACGATGAACTAAAGCCGTATAAAAATTAAAATAAATATTTTTATTTTATTATGTTTATTATTATTTTATTAATTTAATATCAAATACTAATTTAACGCTTATTCATAATTAACTGGCGATCGTAACCGGCCGTTAATTTTCGAATTTGACTCGTTGTTGAATGTCAAATATATTCACGTACGTCGAGTCAGTAGTCAATGATCAGTTAAAATAATAATATTAATATCGGATTATAACGGAATAAATTCAGGGCTCTTAACTTAATTAAATTCTTATCATCTATAATATGGTCATTTTACTAACAAAAAAGTGAAAGCAAATTGTGAAAGTATAAATAATAGAAAACATTTATTATATTTCCAAAATATAAAAGGAACTTTGCATTTATTACTCTCTTGTCACTTGTTCAACTTTTCAAAGATCTCCAAATCCTTAATCATGGATGGAGCTTCCATAAGCAAGCAAATAGAACCAAAACTACCTCAACTAGGTTTAGTTATCTTCAAGATCACTTCAGTTCAATTCAATTTCGTTAAATTCAGTTCATTTCAATCCTGTTTAGTTTAATTTGAAAGGCTAATATACAAAATAAATAAAAATTAACTACCTAATCTACTAGATCTATATTATCATAAGTTGATAACTAAGAAAAGTTAATCCGATGTGTGAGAGAATCTAGAGCGTGGATTTGTGAGAGGGTAATAGTCAATTATAACCCGGGAAATATCATTTCCAGCCAAAAGTGGAGTGAATGTTAAGCAACAAAATGTGCCGTTTGATGTTCAAACTTTTGCCCTTAACGGACACGTGCGAACCGTCACTTACCGTCAAATCTCACACCTACAAATTAACGGCACCGTCACAACTCCTTCATTTCCTTTCTTTCTCCAAGTATTCGTTACATACGAAAATATATAAAAATATTTATTATTTTCTTCTTCTCTTCTTTCTCTCTCACGTTCAACGGCAAGGTTTCTCTTCTCTGTAAAATTCATCCAAAGACTTTACCTTTTTCCTGTTCTTAACCAATTCCTATCACCTTCGATCGGCTCACTTCATGCCGACCCTCTGAGGTTCGTTTCCCTTTTCAATTTTGTCCAATTTAACTGTCTTTCTTTCATTATCTCTTGTAACTAGCTCGCTTTAATTAATTTTGTATCTTACCCTTTGATTTTTTGTCCTTACTGTTTTATGGGTTTTATTGATTGTGAGATCTGGAATCTTCTACTTCCGTTTCCGTTTAGAGTTTGTGACCGAGATTACATTCGGAAGTTCTGATTTTTATTGCGTGATAGGTGAAAATTGGTGGTTGGTTTTGCAGTTGTTTAATCGGGGTTGTGGCTGAATTGGGTGAATTGGATGGCGATAGTGAAATCGGATGAGTTTTGCCTGGAGAACACGCAAGTGGTGGTGGGTGCATCCAGCTCTTCTGTTTCCGATAACAGCAGCTCGGCTGCATTTAAGTCGCCTGGGATAAGTAGTCCAACTAATTCTTCACCAGCTCATCGGTATGATTCGTGTCTTGTCGTGGCGTTGTTCTTTTTGGGATCAGTGAGTGGATGGGCTTTGATTGTTTATTTGTTTCCAGGTTGTGTTTCTTGTTTTGGTGGCTTATTTCTATGAAGTTATAGCATTTAGTTATCCGTTTGGCTTTATAGTTATTTGACTGTTAGTTGATGCACATTGTGGGCTGCATTTGATGGTAGGCTGAGTGTTGTAAGTTGTAACTAGTTAGTTCTCCATTTTACCACATAAATGAGAATTTTCAGTGACCATGTTAAATATGCTTCGAGAGTTGAAGTAGATCAGATTACAGGCTTCTACTAACCTATACTGATGGACATTTGGTTTGCACACAAATTTAGAGAAGATTTAGTATAAATTTGATATGAAGTTTCTTTCCTTCTACGATTAATTGGAACTTTCTGTCCTGTAACACGTGCTGCTATAATTTTTTCCAGCTGGTTGGTTTCTTCAGCATATTTGTTAGTCTCGTGGATTGTTATTTCTACCTTTTTTAATTGAATTTTACAAAGATAATGGAGTTTTATGCTCAGTTCATGAAGCTACAGAGTGCATTTAGAGTTGATATGTCTAATTTTTCTGGATATCCATACATTATAGCTAGTATTATGTTAGTGCTATGCGAATGCTTGTATTCAAGTGTTTTATTAATTGATCTAACAGCGCCAATTTGTTTATCAGGAGAACAACTGGTCCAATGAGAAGGGCAAAGGGAGGTTGGACTCCACAGGAGGTAAGAGTCTCTTAAGAAGTTTACTGGCGCTGAGTGTAAGCTGCATTATAATTAGTACTTCCCAAGCAAGAATAAACTTAAGTTAGCTGATAAGATAGTTTTATTTTCTATTTAGTTGGTTCATACTACTCTGTAGCTAACGAGTGCATGGTGTTTTGTCCCTCAGGATGAGACGTTACAAGAAGCTGTTAAAGCTTTTAAAGGGAAGTGTTGGAAGAAAATAGGTATTAATTTATGAAGTTTCTTTTCGCTTAACTAGGATTCAGTTGTCATTGATCATCATGTTTGAAATTGAGGCTACAACACTTGCTTGAACATTAGTCATGAGTTGCCTACAACAGAAACTTATGGAAGATTTAAGTATCTTTGCAAAATTTATGTTTATTGATTGCTTTAATGACTTGCCTAAACAATATAGTGTTAATGCATTCTTGTCTGCTGGCATTTATTTTACCTTAACCAGCACTACTACTGTGCTTGGATTGCCTGTGATTAGTACTGACATTCATATGCATGCAGCTGATTTAATTCCGGATAGAACAGAAGTGCAATGCTTACACCGATGGCAGAAGGTTCTTAACCCAGAACTTGTTAAAGGTCCATGGTCAGATGAGGTTGGTTGCTAGAATCCCTTATCTGCGTACTGTTAAATGGAGTAGCTTTTTTTTTTATCGTCAAGTATTTACTCTGATGTCGTATTATTCATTTAATGGTACAGGAGGATGAAAAAATCAGAGAGCTTGTAGGTAAATATGGAGCCACAAAATGGTCTGTCATAGCAAAATCATTACCTGGTCGAATTGGGAAACAGTGCCGAGAAAGGTATAACCTTGACTGAATTCTATTTTCGATAATGTCTGAACGATCTGTTAAGCAAAGTGAAACTCGACAATGAGTTTTGATTTTTACCATTTAACAATGATGAAAGTCGTGTTGTTCATATGCAGTTTTGATTCATGCAATCCGCCA
>JAYMSP010006587.1:0-11388 GCA_036897095.1 Plantago elongata | reverse complement strand
CCGACCAATATGGTTTCCCCATTTCAATTCTCAGAAATCAATAGTGAGTGGTTGCTTTTCAGAAAACATTATCGTGCAATGCAGTTTATGCAGGATAACAGGATACTATCAAATACACTTTCACTGGAAAACGATAACAATATGACGATTGATCAGGTACACGACACTTGCAAAATTTCAAACTTAATAAATAAACGCATTAGTAACTAACTTCTCGCAATTAGTGTTTGAGTCGAGTTAGTCAAAGTCATCGCGTAGCAGAATTAATGATAACCAGACGGATAAAGCAACATGAAGGAACACCGAGATTTTAAGCAATGAAAGAAGGCACTTTAATTTTTCCCAGGGCCTGACGCCGAACGCCAGTCATCACTCACCTTCAAATTCCTGTAGTTCGGCTATCTCAAGATTTTCGGCTGTCGAAGCAGAGATTCCGATGGAATGGCGTCGAGTAGTGGTGCGTGGAGGCGGAGATGACTGAGAGTAGAGAGGGAGGAAAACGGGAGTGAATGACTTAGGTAGTCTGTTCTTCTCAGTTGTGCATTGTGGGAGGAAATGGAGGAGAAGGGGGAATTTAAAGGAGCAGCTTGTGGGGTGGCTGGCGCTGTGGCGCGCGGCATGCGTGCCACGCTTGCTCGCGCCACCTGTCACGGTCGGTCGGCGGTTGGTGAGCGAAGCGGAGCGGAGTGCCGGTTGGCACGGGTGTCGCGGCTTTGGCACTCGGTCGGTGTTGAGAGGACGGCCCGCGACACGACGTCAACAATTCCGGCATGGACGATTGGCACAGAGACACAGAGGGCGGCGGCTGGGCGCGGAGCCGGGAGGAAGAGGCGCGGGTGAGGGACGGCCATTCGGCCTTGGCACGGGGTGCCCGGCCTTGGCACGGAGGAGGCCGCCTACGGCGCGATTATGGGGCTTGAGGTAGATAACCAGTGGCTAGAGATGGGGAAGAAGGAAACCGATGAGGAAGGGCGACAAAATGGGGGACAGATCGGTTTGGTAGGGAAGAAGAGGAAATGAATTAGGGATTGAAGAATAAACCTAGGGGTATGGCTGTCTTTTTACTACTATATTCATTTGGCATCTTCTGGATCCCGAACGGCTTGCGAATAAATTTCTAAAAATTGCGAAATCGATTCCTGGACGATCGTTGAGTCGAACTTAAGCCATTCCAAAAATAAAATAATTATTTTATTTTTATTATTTTATTATTATTTTATTACCTGTTATTATTTTCTTGATGTGTTCTCGCGACGTCTAACCTTTTTAAATTAACCCGAATATTTCTACTCCATTTAAGATGCTGGAATTAATTTTTATGAAAAATTTTAACGCGTACCGAATTTTTGCGGTCTTTACAATATCCTTTGAAAGTTTGAGTTTGTATCTTCACAAAAACCTAACACTCAGAAAGTATGAAAAAAAACTTATTATACGTATTTACTTTCAACCTGATGCCCTTCTTTATCCTCCACTTAAAAGCATGCATATATCTCCATGACAAAATGATTAATATGATTCAAATGTGGCCAATACATGTCCTTTAGCAAGAATGGAGTCAATATATCGAGAAAAATGGCTCTCAAAGAAGTCAAGAGGTTTAGAGACGATTTGACATATAATTACAGTTCAACTCAGTTGTATTTTTGTATAAGAAAACATATAAAAACTCAATCCGTGTTTAAACAATTCAATTTCAATTTTATATCCTTTGAAAGTTTGAGTTTGTATCTTCACAAAAACCTAACACTAAGAAAGTATGATGAAAAATTTATTATATGTATTTACTTTCAACCTGATGCCCTTCTTTATCCTCTACTTAAAAGCATGCATATATCTCCATGACAAAATGATTAATGTGATTCAAGTGTGGCCAATACATGTCCTTTAGCAAGAACGGAGTCAATATATCGAGAAAACTGGCTTTCAAAGAAGTCTAAGAAATTTAGAGACTGTTTGACATATAATTACAGTTCAATTCAATTGCATTTTATATAACAAAACATATAAAAATTTAATTCAAATTTAAACAATTTAATTTCAGTTTTATATCAAAGAATCACTAAAACTGAGATGCATGGCCGATTCCTCATTGCTAACCTCAGCCAAAGCCTCCAAGTAGTTGATCTTATAAAACCACCTAATTATAACAATGCAATCCTTAGGTCAAAATTCACCTACTCTAACTTAATTTTTTTCACGACCAAAATTTTAAATGCAAATCCAATAAACACTTTAAAACCATAGTAATAACTCTATCAAGACAAATTGACCCTTTGATCAATACAAGGGACTGATTGGGGCAAACCTCAGCTTTATTTTAGATATTATGGTCCAAGTCTTCTAGAGGTGAAGAATCGTCCGCATCATTATTTAATAAATCATCTCTTTTCTTTACTTACCCCTCTTTATTTTTCTCCCATCATTTAGAAGTTATCATATTTTAAGTTTTTTCAGAATCCCTTAATGACAATGAAGTGCAGCTCTTCACCTACAACTAATAAATTTGGGGTTCGAATCACTCTTTAACTATTTTAAAATAACGTTAACATAGAATTAAACTTAAATTATAATAATATAATGTCAAATTAAATTATATAATAAATTCAATTCACCATTTAAATAATCTTAATCTAATTCGACATATATAATTGAGATTAATTGACCTTAAATTATTAAAAGTTAACGAAGTTTTCGTGACAGAGTGAGCACAATACTTTATTGACTGAGCTGATGAGATTACTTTTCAGTGTTCGCTAATTGGTCTTCACATCCTTGTCCAGCAAGGAATTTCTTTCATCACACTTATTGCTACTGTTTCATCGATCCTTCTCTTCATATATATATAAACAAACCACTCTAGCTTTCCATGTAATTACTCTCAGTTTCATACTTCATCTTCAATATTTTTTCAAGACAAGTCGAGTATACATTTTTCAAGCTAAACATGGCAGCAAAGGTGAAGAAATTTCCCATCTATTTACTAACTAGTATTAATTTGTATATGCTTCTTAATATGTTGTTTTCCTTGCAGAAAGTGGTGTTGAAATTGGCTATTCAGGATGACAAAGAGAAACAAAAGGCTCTGAAGACTGTTTCTAGTCTCCCGGGTAAAACTCCTCTTCAGTAATAAAATACTCGGCTTGACTCGTTTGTTTAAATATCACTTCTTATAAGACCGTACTAATAAATCCCCTGCAACACACTCTAAAGTCCAATTTTGTTCGGCTAACGCCTCCCACTCGTTGTTGGTACAGGTATCGAATCACTAGCCGTGGACATGAAGGACAAGAAACTAACGGTGATTGGGGACGTTGATCCAATTCAAGTAGTGAGCAAACTGCGAAAGTCGTGGCACACAGAGATAGTAACGATTGGGCCAGCTAAAGAGGAGAAGAAAGAGGAGAAGAAAGATGAGAAAAAGGATGATGCAAAGAAACAGGAAGAGGAAAAGAAAAAGAAGGAAGCTGAGTATATAGCTGAGTTCATGAAGCAAAAGAACTACCCTTACTATTATTACTATCCTCAACCACAAGCACACCAGCCATACCGTGTCTATAGTTCTGAGGAGAATCCAAATTCTTGTGTTATTTGCTGATTCTGTAAAGTTTCCATTTCATATTAGAGACAGTTTTTGCATAAGATGCTATTGATGAAAAGAAGGCATACTAGAAAAGAAAAGATGGACAAGTTATGTTATGGATTGAATTGAATGACTCATGAGTGGTCCAATTGTAAATATTTCAGGATCACATTTGTAAGATTTCTCTGCAATATTTCATATTTTCCTGAGTTTACGGTCTTCATCTATTTGCAAGAATTTCAAAAATGATGTAGTGACTGTACATTAGTTATACATTTATTCAAAATGAACAAGTTAACATGTATGATAACTCCGAGCGAATCCTAAAAGAACAAAATGATAATTTGGACATCGTAATCTCAGAGACGCGTGACGAAACGATTCACTAATTTTTAAAAACAAGTTGCATGAAAATAATACTAACATTAACATGTATGACTTAATTATAACATTACCAAAGCACTCTTATTCCACATCGTCCATGACCATGAATTTGTAAGCTAGCTGCCTAAATGTCTAGAAACGTCGTAAATTAATTAATTACTTAAGTTTCTGAATTGAAATATATGCTATGCATTAGGCAAGTGATTATGGGCATTAATTTGTTCTGTCTTACTAGTTTGAAACCTAAACGCGAACAAATCATACCAAGAAATTGTATTATTTGACTATTTTAATTACAAGCCCACGCCACACGCAACAAAAAAATCTTATCACAATATTAATTAATGGCCCGTCGATACTCGACGGGTATGAAAACAATAGTTAAATAAAAATTTAATTTATTGTATACTAAAATACCGATTTAATGAACACGTCGTGTCATATATTTTAACACGTAAATACATAGAATCTCTTTCTCCTCATCCTCACAATCTATAAAGAGAAAATTAAATACATCACATTTAAATACGTGTAACTGTGTGAGGGTGTAAACGTCGACTTGTATACGAGAGATTTCTCAAGAACTTTTGTGTATAGCGATAATAAAATAGATTATATCATTGAAAATTGTCTATCAAAATTGATAGGGAACTTAATCTTGTCGAATGGGTTCACCATCACAATTGAAGTGAAAAGCTTTTCGATTTCATAGATTACCAAAATTATATTAGCCTCAATTATATATTTTCTAATATTAATACTTATGAGACTTGTTCCATATCTCAACTTGGTATTTTGATCAATATAAGCATTACCATATACTTAAACTCGGGACAACCCTATGCTTATTTAATTCATCTATGAATTAATTTTGTTGAATGATTCCTATTGCGAAAATTAGTATGTATAAGCTTGAAAAAAAAATCTATAAAATGAAAATCTAGAGTTTGTAAGAATAATATATTGTTAAAGTATGATAAAATAAGTTTTTCAATGTGTAAACCAAAAAAATTATTGATAAAACTTGACTTCATATGTTACCATCCGTACCTGAAAAAATATATGGGTATACACTTAATGACATAATAAGTTAAGGAAAAGAATTAGCTTTAAATAGATACTATGTGATACTCAACGGGACATGGATAAAAAATTAAGATAAGAAATTGATTAATTTCTACAATAATATGTAGAAGCTGAGAAGCATATGAAAAAATGTTGTGTGACAAAATGCATGATCTAATCCCTTCAACACTGAATCGGAAGTCACACTACCCTTAGAAAAGTGCAAAACGTAAAATAGTACAATTGATCATCATATATAAAATTTTGTCGGTGTTTAAGATCAACTCATTACTTGTCGAAGACTTCTTTGTAAGTTACATTTATTGTCGTGTCATATGTATTACCACTACGTTGTAAATTACTAACTTTAATCCATTTTGGGTGGCTCATCATAGGAATTAAAAACTTTTTACACGCATTAATTCAATATATCATTTTTGCTTCGATGATAAACTTCTATGAGTAGTAACTATAAGCATTATTCAATTGCACAATTCGAAAGTTCGATTAATATTCCTCAAAAGCATTATCATACACCATCCTTCAGTATGATCCTAAGGTTATAATTCAGAACAATTAATTTTTTAGAGAAATCTATAGAAAAAACATGTTTAAGACCGTTATCAAAGTTATCTTCCATAGTATGCCGACCGCTGGAAATTGAAATTGGGTTTGGCAGACTTGTGTGCTGAACAAAGTTCATGTCTTTTTATGTCATGTGATTCGTGCTAATTTGCCAACTCGGGTGGCCCTTAAACAGAGACCGATTGTGGAGGATTGTACTTGTCCTATTTGCGATTGTTGTGATGAGAATGTATTACACATTCTCAAAGAGTGTGCTTATGCTAGACTATTTGGGCCGTTTCTCATTATCATATTCCATTGTTGCTTGTGAACCTATTTCGATGAATGCATGGCTTGACTTAGTTCGTATCAAGTTGTCTAAAGATGAGTTTGCTCTCTTTGTAACTTTGTGTTGGCAGATCTGGGGACACAAGAATAGGTTGGTTAATGCGAAGGTAGGGTATGATGTCCATGACTCTGTCCTCTTTTTCTAGAATCTCTTGGCTCGGTTTAAGATAGCCAGAACAACATTTTCTGAACCACGACCTCCATCACCCAGTGAACAGTGGCAGCCTCCGCCAGAAGACTTTGTTAAAGTAAACTTTGATGCTTTTGTGCCTCCTAACGGGACTGGAGTAGGGGTGGGCATGGTCATTCGTGATTGGAACATATTTGTTTTAGCCTGGAGACGTTGGTCCGTTCTGCATATTCGTTGTCCTGAAGTTGGCGATGCTTTAGGTGCTCGTTGCGCACTCGATTTGGCGATTGAAGGTCAGTTCAGCAAGGTCATATTCGAGAGTGATCGCAAGCGGCTTGTGGAACAATTTTAGCATCCATTCTCTTCTCTGACTTCGTCAGGAGGAATTGTTCAAGATTTAAAACTTTTACTTTGCTCTTTTCCGTTAGCCTCTTTTCATTTTGTTAGGCATACTGCTAATGATTTGGCACATGTCTTGGCCAAAGATGTTAGTCTCAATAGTGATGGTGGTAACATTTTACCAAACTTAAAATTTTGTAATTCTGATTTATTCAATGAACTTTTCTGATTCTTAAAAAAAAAAATTATCTTCCATATACATGTTATATGCGCTCAAATATTCTACGATACCTCTGGACATATTTGACATGTTAATTTGATTTATATCATTAAATATTTAAGGAAAAATTATGTTTCTTAGCCCTTAAATTTGAGCCAATTACATATTAATCCTCTATATTCAAACAATTACATATACACCCAAAATTCATTTCTTTTAGTTGATAGTCAATAAAATAAATACAAAATAAAATTAATTAGACTTGGTTGCGATTTACAATATTCGATTTACTGTACATTTAACTCTAATGTTTTAAAAATTACAACAATGACTCAATATTATTGTATTAAACGTCAATCAAATTTATTTTAAAGTATACCCAATTCATTTTCCCCTTCCTCCTTCCTTATCGTCTTAAAAAAACTCTGAACTCCAACAACAAATCCGGTGATCTGGGTGGAAATTGAAACTCCGATGGAGGTCAAACGGCTACTCATGGAACTAAAACGGATCCAATTGAAGTTGTAAACAACTCTCCGACGGTGCTATTTACATCTCTAATCGTGATATGACAATTGAATACAAAATTTAAATTGGTTGTTATTAAATATGGGAATGGCTATATAGTATGTAAATTTAGTGTACTGGGATTGTTGAGTATCATTTGTTGACGTATAGAATGTCGTTTGATAATAGATTTCATGTTTTGTTCCACACACCCAGACCTCGACATATTGAGTAAGGAACAACATTTTTATAAGAAGGTGTTGCAAAAAAATCATAATTCTCCATAGACTTGACACTTTAAAAGTTAAAACCGATAATATACCCTCCATCACTCAATAAGAGGCCCATAACTTCATATGCATCCTTGTGATATTTAGAACAACATAATCAACGGCATTCAACCGAAAACCTTGTTTGTTTGTTTGTTTTCATACATATAATATTTTATGTTCATTTTTTAACAATGATATCGGGTAAAACTGCACTTGTATGGCATTGATTGTAACAAACTGACCACTAATGGTTCGAGATCCAAGCCATTGAGCTAGCGAGGTTACTCATGATTGTTCGACACATATCTCATTGGTATGATATTGTCCGCTTGATCGGTGCCCATAAGAATTTGCTTTTGAAATCCCCAAAAGGCCTCATACCATAGGAGAGGGGTGGTCTACATATATACCATTTATCCGTTTCACTCTTAATCAACATGGGATGTTGTTTATTACAATCTACACCCTTAAATTCTCGACGTCCTCGTCGAGCTTTCTTATGGGTTTACTGTCTGTCCCAAGACCAACCATCCATGAAAGACTCTAGCGGTGCCCCCTACGGGCTTATGTGGTGGCTCCCACCACCCATACACTTTTAGCCCTTTGTCCAGCATATCACTTAGTTCCTGCAGTTCTAGATAGTCCCACCCTGATACCAATTATTACGACCCAACCACCAATGAGCCGAGACTCGGTCCATTGAGCAGGCGAGGTTACTCATGATTGTCCTCTTTGGATTGGAACCCACACAAATTTTCTTTTGGAATTCCGAAAAAGCCTCATACATAGAAGAGTGGTGGTCTACCATTCATCGCCTTCACTCTCAATTGATGTGGGATTGTGTATTAGATTGGCATTGTTGACGACATGTGGCACACACCCACCATCTTCCAAAGGAACAAACTGCTCATTCTTAAAATGAAATGGCAATATCTTAACAACATAAATCTTATAATTCATCGGAGATTCTAATATCCACCACACTGCTTAGCATGAAGACTCATAATGAAAATCCATATGCCTCATACTCTTATCCCTATTTTCTCGATCAATGAAATTAACGACAATTTTATCTCCTCCTTTGTAAGGCATACGTATTGACCGATGGATGTTATAGTTCCATGTTGCTCTGTACTTGATATTTGAGCATCATATATGAGTTGTGTGGAAATGTGAATCTATTTTTCATTATATAATATCAATAACTATAATAGGGTTAAATAAATGTTTTGAAATAATAATCACGTAAAATATAATTAACATACATAAATTAATATAATGAATTATAATCAATGATAAGTGAATGTTGTTAAGTGAACACAACTTTTATTGAAGGTAGCACCAGTGCCCCTCATTCGATAGATGTGATAAGATTGTTAATATTTAGGAAAATATTCATCTATTGTTAGCTATTTGTAGTGGTTCTTTAAATAAGGAAATCTAGAAATCTTTTATTGGACCACATGTAGTATATCATTTGTGAGAGTAAAAACAATATGTGTATGAAAATAATGTGGATCAGATATGGATTAGATATATGTCATGATTAGAATATATATGTACTTGGAACAATGATATGGATATAATCACAGTTCTTGAATAAAAATGTACTTTGGGATTCTTATACATCTCACTCTCATTATCACCGCCAACCTATGTTTTAAAAGCCGGACCGGACAATTGAGCCGCTCACCCCCTAAAAAGGGTTCAACCGGGATCGAACCGGTTGGTTCGTTTTTGAGCCGTTTAAACCGGTATGACGTCATATATAATATTATAAATATTTTATATACATATATTATATATACAAATTCAATTTGTACAAATCCAAACATTCTTACAGAGTATTTTCCACTCAACCAACAAACAACAATGATCATGATTGACCAATAAAAAAAACAGTATTCAAACAGCCCTTCTCAACAAAGGGAAAAATAACCAAGTCTTATTTTAGCCCTTTAGTTTCCAGATTGATAAATATATATGTCCACACCATTATATGGCACGAGTAGCACCAACTAATTACCAATCTTAATAGCATTTTACCAAACAATTGGTGAGCAAGAATGGAGAACCAGTACCTCCAGACCATAAAGTCACAATCGCCTCATCTTCTTCTTCACAACCACCGGCCACCTCCGCCCCGCCTTCTGTCCAGCACGCCACCATCTCTCTTCGCCCACCTCCCTCCAACTTCGTCTTCTTTTCGCGAATCAATCCGTCCTCCTCCATCTAGGCTTCTCAATCCGCCACCACAACTCCTCCCCCGTCGCAAATCCTCCTCCTCCACCTCCGTAGCGCCTCTTCCATCGGCTCATCCACTGCCGCTCCTCCTTTTCTCCGCCTCCGCTCCTCTATCTTCCGATCTACTCCTCCCACTGTACAGCAACGACGGTGCCACCCACTCGAACGGCCTGGCGGCTGGAAAGAAGAAAACGAAGAAGAAACGAAGAACTGGAGAAGAAATCGAATTAGGGCAAAAAGGGGGAAGAAATCGATTTCTGATTTCAGGCCCTGTAATTGCAAAAAAAGGCTTCTCTTTTTTTTTCCAAAATTGGCTCGAGCCGGCAGTTTGCCGGTTCCCGGTTCGTCGGGTCGATCCGGCTTTCCGCCGGCTCGAGCGGTTTTTTGGAATCCGGTTTTTTTACGGTTTTCGATGCTACAATCGGCCATTTTCTAACGGTTTTGCGGCCGAACCGGTCGGGCCGGCCGGCCTGGTCCCGTTTTCAAAACATAGCTGCCAACAACTCAATCTCCAATGTGTATTATTACTAAGATCAAAATTATCATACGTGAAACAAACACTTAGTTACCTGCAATCACATGCTCTTTGAAACTCTGAGAACTCAATAATCTCATATTTTGAATGAGCATATTGTTGCATTAACAATGTCAAATCTAGACCCTCGCTGAATCAATTATGGTACCCTATCAAATCTCTCCGTCAATTAAAATAACTAAATCATCTAATAGTGTGGCTAGTCGATGCATGACATACCTAAAATTCCTATGATGCACTTCAATGAATTTTGGTATAGCCTCGATCGTTCTATATAATAAGTTCATTTTATTGAGTAGACATGTTACATCGAAATCAGGTATAAACTTACTTCCCAAGTAGGATATGTGCTTTCTATATTTGTAGGAATATGATCACACACATCTTGAAAAAGATTGTCTTCTTGTATCTTAATATCAGCCTCCTCGGCCTTATCACCAACCTGTAGTATCCACTTTGCGAATTATCCCATCTCATGAATCTCAACTTTAACATACCAGCATAAAAGAAAAATAAATCACACTTCACAGTATAAACAAAGAAACATATATTACTAAAATAAAAAATACTATAAATGAACAAATATTTAGTTACATGAAGTCGCATGTTCTTTGTAAGTCTGTGGATGTAAGGAATATCTGTTAGTATTTTTGATCAATCACCATATGACTTACCTTTAGTACAGAAAGGTGACTAGTACTCTTGGTTCACTTGAACATTGTAAAAGATGAAATCACTTAGTATGTTAGTCTAGTTAAACTTGTAATAGGATTGTTAGGTCTTTGAATGTAATATTTATATTTTGAGAAGGCCATGAAGAAGGATCCTAGAAATAGATTTTAATCAAAGATTTGAAGACTGAAGATTGCACAAGTTTGATGAAGACACAAGGGATAGTCTCCTTAGATAGACTATGTTCAGAAATCATATTGTGTAGTGCAAATATTGCACATAACAAGTCTCTGAATATATGACACCATCGAGTCAAGGAGCATGCTAGCTTTCAGAAAGGTTAATGTGTCCGTTGAGTCTACGGGACAAGAAAAAGTACAGTGTATTAATTACACTAGCTGAAAAAGTCGATCACGCTTTGTCCTCTCTGAAAAATGAGAAATGGACTTCTGAGTACTTATTTCGAGATATCAAATGATTGAATTCTGAGAAGGTCTGAGTACTTATTTCGAGATATCAAATGAT
>JAYMSP010006586.1:0-11390 GCA_036897095.1 Plantago elongata | reverse complement strand
ATATATAATTCTCATTTGGGATCCTAAATTCTAATTGGGATGTAAAATCAATTCCAATCCCGTATCAAAATTTAATATCGAAATTCGGGATTTATCCCAAACAGGATCGGAATTTTCGGGATTGAGATTTTCGGGAAAAACCGTTCGGGATCGGGATTTTTCCAATTTCCCATCCAAACGCCCACCCCTAAATTGGATTAACGAAGTAAAACAATTAAACGAAATTCAAATTAATAGTACTAAAATTAAATGGTAACAATTTAAGTTACTAAAATTCGGAAGTGTAACAACTAAGGTACCTAGGGCTGCGCAACGGACGGATACGGATCAATCCGCATCCGTTTGATCGGATATCCGGTCAAACGGATGAAAAAATAGTCCATCCGTTATCCAATCCATTCCGAGCGGATTGGATACGGATAAATTCGTCGGATAACGGATAAATCCAGCGGATATTCGTATCCAGTAAATAAATTTGAAAAAAAATCAATTTCATGATATAATTCCATACTCCATAAAAAACCATCTATTTTCTTCTGCAAATCAAAAATCCCCTTTCTTGCACACGACATCATTTCAATTTGTCCCCAATCTATACCTTAGAAACCCTAATATGACTAGTTTGTAACATAAACACGTCAATTGTAGAGAGATGGAGAATCAACACGAGCAAGAAGACGATGTATACAGCGTTGAGGGTAGATGAAGACGATGTATACGGCGGCAAGTTGAACACGAACGCACACATATGCGACCGAATTGGGTTTTTTTGGTTTAGAAATGGAAGTGGGGGTTTTGAGGAAGAGGCGGAGAGGGTAGATGAAGGTGCGGTGGGAGTAGTGGAGGAGGAAGAAGGAGATGAGGAGGTAGGCGCGGGGATTGCAGTGGTTGTGGCTGGAGGGGAAGAGGCGAAGGGAGAGGAAGACGGTTGCCCGGTTGGGGATTCCATGAGGCACCAGGCGAGGGGTCGGCCGTTGGGATAGTGGGGCCCCAACCAGGTCGGCGGGTGTGGTTGCCATAAAGGGCGGTGGCCGCTGAAGAAGAGGAGGGAGAAGATGGTGGGTGGTATGAAGAATTTCTTATAAGTAGAGAAGAGAAGAGAAGAGAAGAAAAGAATAGAACGGTAGAAGAGGAGAGAAGAGAAGAAATGGCTCCTAATAGGAGTAGATTTAGGGTAAAAATTGTGAAATAACAATAATACCCTTGGTCTAACGGATATCTGCGGATATCCGGCGAATTTATCCGTTTAAAATGGATGAAGGAAAACCCATCCGTGATCCGGTTCGTTTTCGCGGTTAACGGACCGAATTTGCGGATCCGGATGAAATGAGCATAGCGTAGAGCGTCCATAGGAGGGAAAATTTGAACTAGTGGTTGGTTCATTGGTTGTCTACTTGACAGCAATAGGGTTCACGCCAAGTTCCATTTCTCAGTCTCTCAAATAAACGGAGATGAATTTCAAGGAGAACAAGCCGGAATTATCTACCAGCAGCGATGAGTTATCGGCGGAGCAACGAGCTCGAATTTCTCAAAATTTCCGAGCTGCCAAAGCACTCCTTGCCCGAAAACGACAGCGTTTAGAGCATTCCGATCATCCCATTAACAATCTCCAGTAAGTCATGCCAATTGCCTTTCTTTTCTGTACTTGAATGAATGTCAGTTTATTAAGAAAAATGTTAGGCTTCGCACTTGAATTCATTTATCTCAATTCGGGTTAAACTTTTGTATATTAAAACTCATTAAAAGTTCAATCGTAATTTAGAAAACTCAATTCAAATGTGAAGCCAAACAAGTCTACTCCGATCGTTTTAGATATGCCATCGATACTGCTGGAAATGTCTGTGGATACTCATGGATTTTAGTTCGTTTTAGGTCGGTAAATGAGAAGGGAAACGGAATTAAGAGGACGCCTCTTTCTTCTATTTCAAACAATGTGATGTCTCCTGTGATGTTAAAATCTCCGAACAGAACTGGTGGTTTTGTAGTCGGAGCAAATGGTGATGGCTTAGGATCCAGTGTGAACTCGTTTGTTACACCGTTAAAGGAAGTTGAGTTGAAGTCATATGGTAGCTCATGCCAACAAGTTGTTTCCTCTAACTTAACAAGCTGTTTGGTAGCTTCTGCTGTATTAAAGGATAGTTTTGATGAGTCAATTTTGGTGGAAATTGATGGTTTAGGTGTGAAGAAGCTAGGCTTGCCCCCCCTTGAAGTAGGCTCTGGTGTGAATTCCTTTGTTACTCCATTAAGGCAAGATGGCTGCTTAAATGGGCTTGACTTGAAGTCATATAGTAGATCATGTGAACCAAATAGCTCGTCGGTGCCTCCGGCTGTAATAGAGGATGATTTTGATGAGTCAATTTTAGCTGAAATTGATGCCATATGTGAACAACATTCAGCCGGTAGATGTGGAAAGGAGGATACTGCAATGAATGAGATGAATAAGGAGACTCTTATTCAGACCTATGAACAGGACATTATAACACCAGATATCAGCGACAAGATTTTAGAATATGAACAGATATTAGAACCTGGTGATGACCTAGTATATGGAGTCAACGATGTGGCCAAGTCAGAGGATAGACTAAGTAAATCCATGCCTGCTGATTATGCAAAGTACATCCTCTCTCTGAATGAAAGGCAACAGGAAGCGGCATGTAGTGATATTTCAATGCCTTTGGTGATTGTAGCTGGACCTGGAAGTGGGAAGGTTTGCTCTTTAGTCATTCTTTCTCTTTGCTTTCTTATATTTATTTTCTGTTGTGTGTGTGTTATGTTTTATTCTTTTCACATTTTTGGGTAAAAGATTGCTTATGTAGCTTTTCCAATTATGTCTCAGACATCTACCATGGTTGGACGTGTTTTGATGCTTCTAAACGAGGTACTATATTGTATTTGTATTGTTATTAAATATGTTGTCTGCCTACTGAATGGTTTTAATTGTTCTGAGCTAGGGTATTACTTCATCCCAAATTCTAGCAATGACATTTACTACGGCTGCTGCTGCTGAAATGCGGGAAAGGATTGCAAAAGTTGCAGGGAAGTCAGCAGCAAAGGAGCTCAATATAAGCACATTTCACTCATTCTCATTGCAGCTTTGTCGCTTGCATGCTGATAAGTATATATCCTCATACTTGATTTTCTCTTTTTCGGCTTGATGATTAATGTTAAGAACTTTTGTTGTTCATCAACTTGACATGAACTTTACTTCATTTCCCAAAGGATATGGCCATGGCCGACTGATGAATATCAATGGCAGAGTTTAGATCATTGCAGCAGTGGGGTGCACTGGCCATGATATAGTTTATTGCCAGTAATTAGATGTTATTACTCAAGCATTGATGATAGCGAAGAACTAAAATTCTTTTTTCTAATTCACAGTTGTGGGAGCAACTGATGTGAAAAGGAATATGATCACTGTGATTATAGTGAGAGAATATATGTTAATATATTTATTTATACTTGTGCACTGGCCATGATATAGCTTATTAACCGTGATTGGATGTTATTACTCAAGCACTGATGATAACGAAGAACTAAATTTCTTTTTTCTAATTCACAGTTGTGGGAGCAACTAACGTGAAAAGGAATATGATCACTGTGATGGCCAATGTGGTTATAGTGAGAGAATACATGTTAATATATTTATTTATATTTGTGCATTGGTAACATAATGAAGAGTGAGGCTGGGTCTAATGTTCTTCATCTGCTATTATATATGGAATATTCCGTGATGCATGTGTAACTTATTATTTATGTGTGCATAAGGATGTGCATAGATGTTAGGGGCATGATGGTACATGCACATATTGCATGCTTCCTTTAATGATTTTCACGATGTAGCAATCCTCTAGCAATTTTGGTGTATGCGGGTTCCTGCAAACCGCCATGATATATAATATATAAAATCCTAAGAGCCTAGGCTCTTTTATTAAAAAAAAAAATCCTTTAACAATTAAATTGTTGTCAAGGTAACTTCCTTTATCCTGCTGAAGCAAGACACACACATTTGTTCTTCTTTGCCCTCGTATATCTGCCTAGTTTCCCTGTGACATTTATCTATTTATACTCATGTTAGCTCATCATATCTTCCTGCCTCATTTCAACAGGTTAGACCGTACCCCTGACTTCTTAATATATGGACATGGGCAACAGAGGAAAGCCATCATAGAGGCAGTTCGGCTGTTGGAGGAAGGGAAGAGAGAGGTCAATCATTTGCACACTAATTTGTCAGACATTAATTCTCCAAAGCAGTTCAAAGATAAGTCGAAGAAATGGCTCAAATTTGTAACTCAGGTGACTTGCGTCTTAACATAATGCATTTTAAACTTCTATCTGAATATCAATTAAATTTTGTTAGTTATCTGTTTGTATTAAAAGCCATTTTGCCCTGCTTTTTAAAAAAATTATTTTCGTTTTTGCCTTTATATCCAAATATAAAATAAAATTGCCATAGGGTTGAGAAAGTTGGAGAGCAATTTGTTTGCAGGTTTGATTATCTTCAGAAGTTAAAGAGCTTTTCATTGTTGAAAACATTGAGAATACAATTACGAGTCTCTTGCTTAAGTTGATGCCAACAGGTTGTTACGAGTAGTCCAGATTCTAAAATGATTCGTACTTGTATAAAACAGGGTGATCTTTTCGATTATCATCTGCTGCTAATATGATGATATTTTACATCCTCATATACTATTGCTCACTTTCAATTTGCACATGGTGAATCAGGCTAAAGCTGCCGGAAGATCTCCTGAATATTTCCACAAAATGGGAGATGAGACAGGAGTAAGCACTGTTGTATGCTACTCTTGTTTCTTAACTTTTTTTTTTTAATTCTGACCTCATTGCTCAGCATTCTATTTTTTGAAATATTCAGGCAATAATTCTGCAGAACTACAGTGACATCCTAAAATCTTGTAATGCGTTGGATTACCATGACTTCATCAGCTATTCTTTGAAGCTACTGATAGATTTTCCAGAAGGTTTATAGCTACCTTAATATACAGATTGTGAAGTTAAACAATTTCATAAAATACTCACACTCCCGTTCTATGCTTGTAGTGTTGAATGAGTGTCAAGAATCATGGAAAGCAATTGTCATCGATGAGTTCCAAGATACAAGTGCTATGCAATATGGTTTGCTGCGTGTCCTTGCATCACACAAGTGCATAACTGTTGTTGGTGATGAAGATCAGGTGCGGAGTCCCAGACCTTTCTTTCTACACTGTTTAAACTCTTCCCTCTATATTTACCCTTGTCGCTGACAAATATTTAGTTTGTTTAGGAATAATTTAATGTTTGTGATTCTGCAGTCAATTTTTGGTTTCAATGGTGCCGATATTTCTGGATTCGATTCATTTAGGAAAGATTTTCCAACATTCAAAGAGGTTTGAATATACTGCATTTTGTTTCTAAAATGTCTAAGAAGCTCAAGTTCTATAAAATTAGGTGGGGTCTTAACAATCTTTCTTCTTACACCACCAATGTAGGTCAGATTAAATAAAAACTACCGTTCGACTCGCTGTATTGTTGAAGCTGCATCATTTCTCATACGAAATAATTTGAAGCGATGCAAAACAAAGGATGTTACTACTGATAAATCATATGGATCAAAGGTAAATAATAATATCCATACCTGTGATTTTTTTTTTAATCTCCAAATAGTAATTAATATGGAATTTTTGTTAATTTTGGTCAGATAACTGTGAAGGAATGCTGCAATGAAGATGCACAATGTGCCTTTGTGGTTGACAAAATATTGGAAATTACATCAGATAGTTCATCTGATAAATGCTCATTTAGCAACATTGCCATTCTATACCGGAGGCAGGTTAAGTGAATCTTGTATGTTCGTTTTTTGTTAAATTTTATTTGCACAGGTATCTTGTAGCCCTATATGAATTAAGTGGCCTTTTAAAACTGTGGCCCATTTATAATAATCAGGTGACAGGGAAAATATTCCAAAATGCATTCCGCAGGAGAAATATTCCATTTAACATGCACGGTGTGGCCTTCTACCGCAAAAAGGTAACAACAATTCAGTCATTCAATTGTTCTAGTGCACATTGGAGGGGTGGTGTTATCTCACCCACCCCCTGTAAGCAGCACTGCACTTATGGGTGTGGAATAACTATTGATACTTCTTGCTAAGATAGCTGGTATCTTTTCTTCAAAGCAAAAAGTAATATCCACAATCCTCAAATAAGTTACTCCATCAATTTTAGTGACATTTAAGTTAGGGTTGATCACTAGCTGGTACCTGGGCTGAAAAGATGAATAAATTATACTTCGTGTTGGGTATGGAAATACTCTTGTGTTGTTCATGGTACATGTACTCAAACATGTATGCTTGAAATTGATCCACTCAAGTTATTTCCAACTTGTATGTGCTTGAAATTGAGATGATGGGATGTTTTTGGTGCTTTTGGGTTTCCCCATTGGAGGCTAAGTGCTCTTCAGCCCTTCAACAGCTTAGCTTGTATCATCATCTTACTTTCACTTCCAAGATCCAAGCCTACTAAGAAATACTCTCTCTGTCTCGAACTCAACTTCCACTTTCCGTTTTAGTCTGTCACAAACTACTTCTCCTTCCTAATTTGGAAAGCTTTATACCACACTAACATTATAATTATACAATCTCTCCTACTTTATTCACTATCTTTCACCTCTATTCACACCCTCTCATACTTTATACCCTCTCTTTCCTACTTTATTCTCATTTCACCTACTCTATTTATTCTTCTTTTAAAACCTTTGCCTCGACCAATGGGAGGTCCGGGATGGAGGGAGTATATGTATAAGTTTTCACAAAAAATACATATGTTTTGCCTGATTGCTTGGTGAATGCCTTGGAACTGACATTTCTCTAAATCTTAAATCAATATGTTCACTCCGTTCAGCTGTAACTCACTAATTTGCGTATATATGAATATATGTCAGGTTTGTGCTTTGCTAATCGCTTCTTGATGGGCAGAAGGCAGAATCATTGACTAACATTTGCACGTTTAATCAGTTTGTGTTTATGCAGCCTTTTTGCCATTTAAGCAGCTTTTTAATTTATATAGACTTTGGGGAAGTATACTGTCTCAGGACCATTGTTCCATCTGGCCATAAGTTTTAAATTTTAGTTGCCATGACTCATGAACTGTGTGATGCCATGGCAACTTGAATGCTTTTCTTGGTCTAAGTAGTTTTCATTTCATTCTCTCTTGGTGCTTAAGTATGAATTCAAGTTAGCCCACAATAACAACTATATGTTATTGTTGAGCATGCATGCTGCTTCCTATCACAGGTTGTTCGAGCGATTATTGCCATGCTGAGTACTACATTACCTGGTTGTGATGATGGCGCATTTCGTCGAGTATTCAAGGCTCTTCTGCCTTTTGAGAAAGAAGAAAAGAAGAAGGTACCCATCAATAACTTTTCATCTCCCATCTTTATTCTTGTAATCTAGTTATTGCTTTTGGGACGGGTTAAATTCTCGATGGGATCCAAATGCTTTGTCTCTTTCTTACTGTCCCTTATTTAGGTAATTGAGCACGTCGACAAAGTTGCAACTATACGGAGATGTAGTTTTATTGCAGCTGCAAGAGACATATTTAATGCGAAGATCTCAGGAACCTTTAAGAGGTAATCTTGGAATCTTAATACATATGTAAATGGTATAGTGCAATTCTCTATCTTCCTTGGATTATGCACAGGAAGCCTGATGACATATTTACAAAAAGGCATCTTTTCAGCTTAACTTGAACATGGTTGTTACACGGTCTAACGAAATTAATAGCTCAGGAAAAATGATAAAGTTAATTGTTTGTTGAACCGGCCCGGGATAGATACCTCTATCCCGGTGTTTCGTGTTGAACCAGTATCCTGCCAAACCCCGGCGAGATAATCCGATAAATTGATTTTTTGTTATTAACTCAACTATTTTAAGTTCATTTTTAACTATACGCATACTTATATATTTCATTACATGGTCATTATAATGTAAGAAATGCCATATGCGATCCTGGATTGATAACACTGGTTGGTGCAGTAAGTGCATCTGCTATTGATATACTATGCTACTATAGGGTCTACAGTTTCAGGGGCTGTTTCATAACGTGGAAGAAGTTAAATTAATCTGAAAGACACTGCTGTCATGCGAATTATAGGACATTTGAATTGGATACAGATGCAACTTATTATTAGTGGACAAACAGACTTTTCCTCGAGACACAACGTTTTTTACCACTTATCATTTAAAGCCAACGGTTGTGCTATAGATGTGCCATGAAGTAATTTATTGTACTTTGAATAGCTCACTGTATTTGGAGTAGCTGTACGCTACTTTATTGTGTTTACGTTTCAATTACCATTTTATCACCTTAAAAGTTAAAAGTTCAGTACAGTAGAACCTCTTTAAAATTATGTTTGTTGAATCAATAACCTCTATATACTTTTCTCCGACCCTCACTCAGCCTCATGCTAAATTATCTATCCAAAATTTTTAACCTCTAAATTTATAACATTTCACGGTTTCAACAATATTAATTTATAGAGATTTCCACTTGACAGATGAGTGATTCTGGGAACCAGGTTTGGGATGTTGCCTGTTATGGTCGTGTTGACATCTGAAATAATAGTGGAGGTCTTGATGATTAAATTGTGAAGTAGTTATGAATCACCTGTCAATTGCTTCATACATGGTTGCTTTTCTTGAGAAACGGGGTTATTGTTCTTAAAGCGGCTGTTTCTCTGTTAAGACAATATGGGCAACATAGAGTTGTTGCATTTGTTGGGTGTATATATCATATGTTGTATCAATCACTTGCTGACTATGTCATTTGAACATGCAAAATTCAGATCATTTCAAGCCAAATTCTTATTTTAGGTTTGAAGATCAACAGTGTGATTCATTAACCTTGAGGGACTTTTTATTTTGGGATATGTGAATGCCAACCATAATGTTTGGTATTTGCAGTCATACTCAGCAGTTATTTGCTGTAATTTTGAATACAATTTCTTTTTTGTTTTTTCGCAAGAATTTCAAAATATATTGAAGTCCAAAAAGGAGTACAAACTAAGAGGGGCATACCCCAATAGAATATACAAACAAATCAACACTACTCAACATCCCTCGAGGCCCAAATAATAGGACCTGAACAAACGCAAATGGACTCAAAATTTTCCTCCTGCGTAAGGCCCACTCAGAAAACTAATTCTCCATCCCGATCTTAACTTCCCATTGGTCTGGACACTAGATTTAACGTAAAGTGACTAAAGTGGGAGTCTGGGAGAGATAGTGAAGAAAGTAGGAAATAGAGTAAATAAAGTATGAAAGAGTGATTCAAGTAGGAAAAATAGTGAATAGAGTAGGAAATATGTGGGTAAAGTAGGAGACAAATTTTCCATTTAAAGAAGGGGAGTTGAGTTTGGGACGGAACAAAACGAAAAATGGGAACTTGAGTTTGGGACAAAGGGAGTCTTATATTGTAATATGCGATTGACTCAAGAAGCATCCAAAATATCTCATTAATTGGGTTAAACTTGTTTTCTTGTAGGAGCCAATTGACACAAGGGCGTAAGGTGTTGCTCACCCTAGATATGATATCAAAACTTGCTCACAGGGTAAGTCTGATAAACTGAGTTGTCTCAGTCTACTGCTCCTTTATCTATCTATCAATATGCTTATCACATTGAATTATGAGTTCTTATTTAATTTAGCTTCCATGCATGTTCTAATACTATATATATCAAGGTGCCATTCCCTTTCATTTGTGAACAAGTATAAATGGTTTAGTCTACACTGTTTATGTAAGGTCGTGATGAGTCAGGCATATTATTCAGCATTTATCTTTGAATTCTTCAGAATTTACATGCCTCGTCATGTTATGGATGTTACCGAAATGTTCTTCTATTGTATTTATTTTACTTATGCAGGAACAGTCAATATCAGCTGTCATCACTTCTGTGACAAACTTGATACCTCAGGTTGGTTTTTGTCTTGTGTAGTTGTCTCATTACTGAAAATTATCAAGTTGAATAATTTACATGCATTTAAGTGGTTTCCTTGTGCTACTATAGATAGATCTATCCCACATGAATGCGCTAAGTGGCCTAGTTCAAGTGATAAACATTAGAATTCTATGATCAACATAACACCTTCTTTTCTTCAATCTATGTACTGGTACTAACATGATAACTAATATCCCCTACTCTTTCTCGGCAGAAATACCTTCTCGAACAACGAGCTGTTCTTGATATTGATGGTGGAAAATTGCTGAATGAAGATAATGATCTTCGATCTGTAAGCTTTGAGTTCCATCATCTGTTAATTTATTTTAGTCTTGACTCACTAAAGGAAACATCAAACATCTACTGGGTATACTTGCCACATTCAATTCTAGCCTTCTGGCTATTTAATGACTTGCAAGGGAGCATGTTTCTGCATATACTTGCCACAGAATTCAATTTTAGCTTTCTGGTTATCAATCATGCAGGTGTTGCAGTATTTGCTGGATGATGTATCTGTGTTTTTAACCACCGTATATAATGCTGCAGAAGGGAATCACTCTAGTAAATCAGAAGGAATAGGTTGCATGGACACACTAAAATCTTTTGCTGACTATATTTCTGTACGTGAAAGTGAAAACTTTCGATCAAGGAAGCAAGAAAATGAGGACTCTGTTACCTTAACCACTATCCATCAGGTTCTACTAGACCACAGCTTCCAGACACTATAGTTCTCCCTGGCGCTGGTTCTATTACAATCTCTTAACTTTTTGTTTATCTTCTGTTTTCTACACTATAGTCAAAAGGCTTAGAATGGGACACAGTTTTCATCGTGAAGGTAATTAACTGTTGTTCTGGATTCTGTCGTTTCAATCCTTCCATTACTTGGGAGTTTCTGGTTATAATGGATGTTATCATTTATATGCTTGGGCTAACTTTTCAGACAAATGAAGCTGAGATTCCTTTGTTGCATGAATACAATGGCACGCCAAATGAAAATTGTGCCTTACTCGAGGTAAGAACCTGTGTCTTGGATCAAACCTTTTTAGGACGTTGCTTAAAAAATCTTCTGTTTTCTACACTATAGTCAAAAGGCTTAGAATGGGACACAGTTTTCATCGTGAAGGTAATTAACTCACTTTGCATATTTTAGGAGGAGCGGCGGTTGTTTTTTGTTGCAATGACCCGTGCACGCAAAAAGCTCATCATGCTTCATGTGCTCATGGATTCCAGTTGGCAGGTAGTAACAATATAATGCCTTTCATTTTCCTGCTTTTATTACTGTGTTTAAGCATGACAAAATTTCCAGGTTCTTCAACCATCACGTTTTCTCAGGGAAATACCACGTCATCTAATCGAGACCCAGGTTATACTCTTCTCTCCTTTTTTTTTTTTTGGGGGGG
>JAYMSP010006585.1:0-11393 GCA_036897095.1 Plantago elongata | reverse complement strand
AAATTATAAGCACTTGTAGTGCTCTTATTTTGTTTGAAATTCTAGTACTTTAAGCTGTTTTGGATAGAATGATACTACGCCAGATTTATTTTATCTACAATTTGTATTGATAACTTACACTTGAAAACTAAGTTCAATACAATGTCACTTCTCACTTGCTTATAATCTTTAGCCTACATAAATACTTTAACTATCTGCACAACCAAGTACATAGCAAGTAAAAAAAGGTTAAGGCAAATAAGTTACATAATCCTAATGTATTTGTCTACATTAGGATTCTTTTGTCCTCTCTAGACTGTTGTAGTAGGTACTTTACACCCATTTTGCACGTTTGTATGTTGATGTAGTGGTGGCGCAAAAGGAGCAAATTCAGAAAGCAATTTGGTGTGCATAATTACTTCCCCATAATGTGTTTGTACATTGTCTTCCACTTCACACCATTCAGACCATTCGTACCATGGACAACCCCAAAAAAATCTTCCTTCATGTGGTTGAGCCGTCTTCACAGATAGAATAGTTCGTTTACCACAATTTGACTTCTTATAAACTGGACGAATAACACTTGAAACATTCAATCTAGAAGCCATTATTGAACTAGATAATTTGGTAGTGTAAAAATCTGAAATAAGGTGCCAAAATGGCAAGCTTTGGTGATTATATAGCCTCCACATAACTAACCTAACGGCTAGTTTAAAAAAAAAACGGTCATAATTCAATTACAATTAAGTATAACAAGTTCAGTTCTAATTACATGTAGGTCCTCACGTGCACGTCATGCGACATCCACAACCTAAGGATGTTTGGTGAGTTTCAAAATCTGATAATTTAACAAGGGTACAAAAGAGATTTTCAGGTTTTAAATCACCAAAAGTCAAATCCATGGACCTCGATGTAATTAAGTTTGAACTAACAAGATTCAGAAGTTATTGTTTCAGTCACTGGTACCTATATGTAATTACGAAATCTAAAAGGGGTCCTAGATGTAATTTGCTCTTAATAAAATTGCACATTTAGAGGTTGATTTACAATTTAAGTTTAATTAAGAGAAAAAATGAGTTTGAGATGGAATGATCTAAATATAGTCAAGAGTGGTCTCTATTTCTAGATTTCGAAAAGACTAACTCATTGGTGATTTTTGTTTATTTTTTATTTTTTAATTTTCGAGTTATTCGCGTTTGAAATTGGACAAAACAAAAAAAGTTTAAAAAACAAATGAAAAAACAACATGTTATGTCGCTTTCATACGTTGGGGGCGATTTGTTCGTTAGTTGGTATTTTTGTAATTAATTGTCCATGTCAAGGTTATGTTGGTCACTTCAATTTTCATTTGAAATCCCTCAAATTGGTCATTTGAAATACCTAACCTCCCTTGGTATTTCACCAACACTAGAATTCAAATGCCCAATGGCAAAGGGATTTCAAAATGTCTAGCTCTCGGACCGTTTAAATGCAACCAAACAAGGCAATTGGGTGGATTTAAACCCAAATCCCCCCAAATACCCCATATCAAACGTGTCCTAAAGGTTTTCTAAAGCTTGATCAAATTTCTATTATTTTGAAGCAAATTTAAGCAAGATTTTCCTTTTCAGACTGATTGGTTATTAGAGAATTACGAAGTCTAGGGAAAAAGAGCGGTTTTTCAATTAGATATGAAATTTTCGCATTTTTTATTTAGGGTATTTGAATAGTTATTCAACGCCGGTGGACTTGTACGTATTGTCTGTGATTTTTATTTAGAGTCTGTGAATTTTTACGTTGCATGTGGATTTTTATTTAGGGTATGTATGTTATTACGTTGTCTGTGGGTTTTTATTGAGGGTTTGTGAATTTTTATTTAGGGTCTGTGGATTTTTACCTTTTATGTGAGTTTTTATTTACGATCTGTGGATTTTAATGTAAAAAAAGGTGGAATTTTCACATATAATGGAAAAACCGCTCGTTTCCTAGACTATCTCATTGGAGAAGAAGGTGGGAATCGGAATATGCTGCTTTTGGATTTTCATTTTATTTTACGAAGTAGGGTTGTTCTCGATCCTTAAAACTTTATTGTATCGTTTTGGTAATTACGGTTCGTTAATAACAAAATGTCTATTAAACTAAAATCGTAGGTTAGTTTGTAAGCTAGCACTTGATAGAGACTCGAATGTACTACTACATATGAAAACTGAACAACATCCAACAACCGTGAAATATTAAAATAAAATGAAAATTTATTATTAAAAGTAAAGTGTGGAGGTTAATGTATAGATATGCAAAAGACGAAGTGAAAAAGGCACAATTATTCATAAAAGAGTCATATTTATTTGACTATAGGGATACCAGTTCGCTCACAAGTCACACCTATCCATGAAACTTTAACAGGCTCATTCGGATAGGTAAGTCAGTTCCATGCATTAAGGTTGTGTTCTTTTCAACTAAAATTTACTGAACTGAACTAAAGTAAGGTATAAATTATAACTAAGCCGAGCTGAACTGAAGTGATTTTCAGTTGAAGAGAACACAACCTAAGTGACTGTTTGGTCTGCAATTTGAATTAGCAAAATCCAATTCAAATTGGCATTTTTGACACAAAAATACCAATTTGAATTGGATTTTGCCAATTCAAATTGCATATCAAACTACCCCTTAAATCTCTTCTTCGAACCAAACTGTTTCATGGTTTATCTAATGTCCAAACTTCCCTGGTGTGCACCCCTACTCACAAAGAGTGTATGATCCGTGCGCCATTGCATGTGGATTCCACACTCTTTGTGAATAGAGGTGCACTACTCTAGTTACTCATGAACTTCGGTATAATAGATGGAGAAAATTTTACTGCACACAAACCTTTGGACGTTTTTTCAAGTTGCACACAATCCTTTTTTTTTTTTCCCACCCAACACATAAAGCTTGGTTAATGTGTGCTCAACCCAAGCACTTGGACGGCGTTAGTTTGTCCGTCTAACCTTTGCAAAATTTTCTCATTTCATACACAAACCTTTATAAAATGCCAAAATAATAGTCTTCTGCTATCTTAATCCATTAGTTGAAGCATATATTTCATATATCTTATACTTGGTCCTTATTTTATCAATTTGCATATTCACGAAAGTTTTACATTATATTTTTCCCAAGAAAATGATGATAGTTCTTTTATTTTTATTTTTATTTTTATTGAGTACGTCAAAATTTTACTTATGGAACATTCTATCTTGGGTCTTAATATTTAAGATATGAATAATAATAAAGTGACGTATTTGAGGAGATAGTGTAATTTTAGTCGATGTTGGGTAGTTTTGTTTATGGTCAACTTTCATTTTGATATGCTGATACACGAAATATTCTCTGAAGCATTCATGCATGGTTAGCAACCATATGCTTCTTCTAGACAATTTTGCAACACTAGTGAATTATGATAATTATACAAATTGTTCTACTGCACGTATGTTTGTTAGGTTTGGGTCATTCAAATATTCTAAGCTCAATCAACTTATTGTTGAATGTGGCAATTCATTCATTATGCAAGTTCTTGTATTCACATTGTTTTGTCTCTCCCTCCAACTCCTTACTAAAACAATGGTAAATTGAGAATTCAGTGAGACGTAGTGAGAGACTTGAATTTAGTTCAATTGCCTTAAAATCATGTATCCCACGAGTTATTTTGACAGTTTATAAAGGTTTGTGCGTGAACTGAGAAAAATTTGTAAAAGTTAGACGGATAAACTAATGTCGTCCAAGTGCTTGGGTTGACTGTTCATGTTGACTAAGTTTTATGTGTCGGGTGGAAAAAAAATTATATGCAACTTGAAATAACGTTTAAAAATTTATATGTAGAGTAAAAGTTTTCAAATAAATATGAAATTATGAAATTTGGTCATATGTGACTTCACTAAGTACGTAAGTACTGTGTCAAATGACCAATTATTGTTGTAAAAAATTGGTGCTAGAATAGCTATGCATGAGGTCGTCGACAACCCTTTTCTGATATGCACATGCCTCTTCTTCGTCAATGAAATGTTCAACAGTTTCATTCACTCATTCAATAACACGTCACTGGATAAACGTTTGAACATTCATTTGCCAGATCTATGCTGTTTCTTAATTGGTCTAGCACTTCACAGAACGAACCTTCCAACCATGTCCTTTCCTTTCAACTGAAATTGCACAGTAAATCTCACAACAATACATCTCACTCATTCAAGCCTATATCACAATTACAACAACACCGTACAAACCATTTTTAATCACACATTATTATACCCACATATAAATTTTTTATTTCAAACTTATTTTTAACCACATACTATATATATTCTTAAAAAATAACATATAATAAATATTTCATTATAAACGAAACGAATAAAGCTGACATATTTACGTTCGAACTAAAAGTACATATGACCTAGGCTATATAACACAAACGCTATTAAATTGAGAAAATAAAAAATTTGTCTGCTAAGCAAAAGTCAATCCAGTCCAACGCGTAGTTGCAAATAGAAAAGTCATACGCCTTTATTTCAACTTGCATTTCCCTCTCTTCTCTTTCTTTCTTTCTTGATAGATTATATCCCAATTTGTAACCGAATTAATTCTCAATTACGTTTCAAGGGTTTTGAATTTCTTGATCCAAATGCATTCATTTTTATCTACTTCTTCACTCACATCTTGGATTCTTTCCACTTCTGTTTAACCGAACTGTTTGAGATTCATCGATATATTTCTTTAATTTTATCGATTATACTTTTATTTCTGCTCTGTTCCAAGATCGAAGGTGTTTATTGTGTTTTCCCACGCCAAGATTCCAACTTTATCATCTTTCTCTGCACCCATTTCGCCGGTATGTTTCTGTCGCTTTTCATACCATTTCAGTTAGATGTAAGAGTCATATACTGCGTCATTTACTTGTAATTTTAGATTTCTTGCCATATTTATCATCAATTTGCAAAAATCCATTTCTTGTTCCTCTGCAATTAACGAGTTTCAATAGTATTTTTCTCAGCCACACTTCTTTATTTCACCGTTTTTTGATATTTTGGGCATTTCGGATTGTTGAAGACCTGATCATTGTCAATTGACCAAATAAAGAATCGATTTTGATCCATTTTTTGAGTAAAGATGAAATTGTTAGTACGAGTAATCGAGGCGCGGAATATACCGCCAATGGACCCAAATGGGTTGAGTGATCCATATGTAAAACTACAGCTAGGGAAGCAAAAGTTCAAGAGCAAAGTTGTGAAGAAGTGCTTGAACCCGTCTTGGTGCGAGGAGTTTGTCTTCAAAGTTGATGATTTGAAAGACGAGCTTCTTATTTGTGTTTTGGATGAGGACAAGTACTTCAATGATGACTTTGTTGGCCAGATCAAGGTGCCAATTGCACAGGTTTTCGAATCACCGGATACTTCGCTTGGCACTGCTTGGTACACTTTGCTGCCAAAGAACAAGAAGCTTAAGAACAAGGAATGTGGTATGGTTTCTTTATCTGTGCTCTACAATTCTAAGTTGCCATTTCATTGTTTCCCCCTATATATAATGGATAATGGTTCCGGAATATTCTGTTTTGATAAATATCTTCATTTTTAATGGTCAGCTTGGAATTTTCATTTCTTATGCTGAGTTCTTGGATATGGATGCTTGTTGTGTTGTGTGTTCTTTTTGACAACATTTCCCCATGAATTATTGGTTGGACCTTTACTGCAATTTCAGTTATCATGACTTTGCTCATGATTTTCCCAACTGACAAATGTTTTTAACATAATAGGTGAAATTCTTCTCACCATTTGTTTCTGCCAAAATAATTCGTTGTTGGACCTGCCATCTTCTGGAGATTCTTCAATACCATCAAGGAAGTACACTGGTATGGTAATCGAATCACCTTCGCAGTCTCCTATGAGGTCATTTTCTCCTATGAGGGATGAAGTTGTATCTTCTAAAGAGGAAAAATCACATGCACCAAGATTAGCTGGCAGAATCGCCCAGATGTTTAATAGGAATGTTGATGCAACGCCTGCGAGCTCGGTTGAATCAAGTGATGCATCAGAGTTACCTGAAAGTGTTAACTCAGTTGTTCAGGAGGACAAATCTGATGAAGAGTCCTCATCAGTTGATTTCGAAGAGTTAATTAGAATTATGTGCAACAAAGACCTAGGAGTTGAAATGCCAAGCAGTTTACCTGGAGGAATAGTTTTAGACCAGTTGTATGGGGCTACTCCCCAAGAACTGAATACTATACTTTTTTCACCAGATTCAAACTTCTATAAATTATATTCCGATGCAATGGGATCGAGTGATTTGCAATTAGAGCCCTGGAAATTCGAAAATGAGGATGGGAACCTGAAAAGAGTGGTTTCTTATACTAAAGCTGCAAGTAAATTGATCAAAGCATTGAAAGCTACTGAGGATCAAACTTATTTGAAAGCTGATGGAAAGACCTTTGCTGTCTTGGCAAGTGTCGGCACTCCTGATGCTCCGTATGGTAAAACATTCAAGGCAGAAGTGCTTTACTGCATTACCCCTGGTCCTGAGCAGCCATCAGGAGAGGAGTCTTCTCGATTGGAAGTTTCTTGGCGTGTTAACTTTTCACAGAGTACCATGATGAAAGGAATGATTGAAGGGGGAGCAAGACAAGGTATAAGGGACAGCTTTGAGGTGTATGGGAAGTCACTGGGTGAGATTGTTAAACCACTTGATCTTAAAGATGTAGGTTCCGAGAAAGATCAGCTCTTGTCATCTCTCCGGGTGGAGCACCAGTCAGACAGGAAATTGGCAGTTCAATACTTTGCTAATTTCACAGTGATTTCTACCATTTTAATGGGGATATATGTTCTCCTGCATATATGGTTGGCTGTGCCTAGCAGTATTCAGGGGCTGGAGTTTGTTGGTTTAGACTTACCAGATTCTATTGGTGAACTTATAGTGTCCGGAGTATTGGTTTTACAAGGGAAAAGGGTGCTAGAGTTTATTTCTCGCTTTATGCAGGCCAGATTGCAAAAAGGTATATTAACATTTTGTAGACGAAAATAATGCAATACTTTGTGCAGGCCATAGTACATATATAGTATATATTTTCATGCATAAAAAAAATGAATACTTCGATTGAGTTTGTTTAACACATCTTACTGTACTCCTAAGTTAGCAACCCCCCCGCACTTAACAAAGCTTTTTAAGGATGGTCTTTGCAAGTATTGGAATCATGCATATGTTTACATATGATCATTCTTTGTACTGAGACATACAGTACTTGCTTTGGCAGGTATCTATTATCTTTGGGTTTTTTTCCATTATGGGTTCAACCAATTAACTTCCTGCTCACTTTAATTTTGCATTAAATACTTATACTATATTCTTGTCAAACTAATTTTATTCTTTCTTTTGTTTCAACTATAGGGAGTGATCATGGAGTCAAAGCACGGGGTGATGGCTGGTTGCTCACAGTTGCCTTAATTAAAGGAAGCTGTTTGGCTGCAGTTGATTCTAGTGGGTTCTCGGATCCATATGTAGTTTTTACATGCAATGGCAAAACAAGAACCAGCTCTATCAAGTTTCAAAAGTCCGATCCTTGCTGGAATGGTATATTCATTTCTTGAGCTCTTTGTGGCACATTTTATGTTTCATTATTTCTGTTAAGTTTGTAGGATTGTTGGCCACCATTCTTTTTATTGACTCATCTAAATTATGTTTGCTTGCAGAAATATTCGAGTTTGATGCGATGGATGATGCTCCATCTGTTTTGGACATAGAAGTTTTTGATTTTGATGGACCTTTTGATGAAGCTACGTCTCTTGGGCGTGCTGAAATCAGTTTCTTAAAATCTAATATTTCGGAATTGTCAGATATCTGGATTCCTCTACAAGGAAAGTTGGCTCAGGCATGCCAGTCAAAGTTGCATTTAAGAATATTTTTGAATAATACAAAGGGTGGAAATGTTGTAACAGATTATATAACTAAGATGGAGAAGGAGGTGGGAAAAAAGGTAATGCCATTTCAGCTGAGTTACTTAATATTAGAACTCCAGTGTTCTTTCTTTTCTAACATTGCTTCAAGCTGCTTAATGGGGTTCATGGTCTCTTGGCAGATAAAATTACGTTCTCCTCAAACAAATTCAGCATTTCAAAAGCTCTTTGCGCTCCCCCCTGAGGAGTTCCTTATCAATGACTTTGCTTGTCATTTGAAACGGAGAATGCCTCTTCAGGTACTTACTACTTAGTTCAGATTATCATTATTACTTTATGTGCATGTCTGTGTGTAGATTCTTTTGACTGCTGAAAGTATTAGGTATGTCGAATAGCGCTTGTAATTTGTTTATTAAGACGGCTTTCTCATGTTCACCATATGTCTAGTTTAAATGGGTGATTTGCTGATGGATTAAAGCTATTGTGCCTGGTGCTTTCTTCCTCACTCTTCTCTAGATAATTATTTGCAACACTGATTTATTGATATGGTCACAGGGTCGTTTGTTTCTGTCCGCTAGAATCATTGGGTTCCATGCAGATCTCTTTGGTCACAAGACAAAGTTTTTCTTTCTCTGGGAAGATATTGAGGACATTATAGTGGGGCCTCCTACTTTGTCCTCAATGGGCAGTCCTATTGTATCCATGACGCTAAGGCCAGGAAGAGGCTTCGATGCACGACATGGAGCAAGGACACAGGATGCTGATGGCAGGCTGAAGTATCAGTTTCACTCTTTTGTTTCATTCAATGTGGCACACAGGTAATTTTGAGTATAAGTCGGAATGCCTTGGCAGCTAGTTTGATATCTTTATCTCTTCCTTTTGATTAACCTAGCACCTTTTATGATGTTGCCACTGAAGAGTCTACTAGACCTGTCAAATTTGGGTTAATATCTTTTGCACGTGTGTATTTCTCTCTACTAGACATCTCATACTTGGCACTTGCTATGATATTGATTTCCTTGATGGGGGAATGTTTAAAATATTGACATGTCATGTCTTTTTATGATATAGTCATGATTGGAAAAACTAGGATGCCACATTTTTTTTCCGACTACACCTTTGATTGTGGTTCAGGCTGTTTTCAAAGATTTTCTTGTAGCAATTGCCTTTGTTATGATACGATTTTTTTTTTTAACTTGATGTTAATACTTAATAGAAGTTCATTATTTCAGTTTTCTAGGATGTATGAGAGGAGGGAAAAAAAAGAACAAATAACATGATCACTAAGGGCTACTTGCTGTTATGGGCTTTTCATAGGCTCTTACAGGTGAATAGTGCTCTAATGAAAATTTGGAACACTGCACCCGTTACTTGTATGGATATGGAGAGACTTAGGAAAAATTATCGACTAGAGGGAAATATAGGCTTGAAGAGCTCCTTTCCTGCTTTGGAGAGAGGAAACATCTTTTCTGTTTTCAGTCCTCACAATGAATTTCATCCATGTAGTTTGTTGATGATCTCTTTCTGCCATTTGAATTATCTTTTCATGCACTGTACTTTCTAGTTTCATAAAGAAATTTGTATGCATTGTACAGAACAATCATGGCCTTGTGGAGGGCAAGAGCTTTGACCCCTGAGCAAAAGGTACAAATAGTAGATGAAGAAACTGAAAGTAATGGTGGTCTTGCTGCCGAAGAGGAGATGCTAGCCAAAAATCTCCAAGTTTCTGAAGAGGAACTTGACCTCAAATCTGTCCCATCAATGGATGAAGAGTGTGACCCGAGGGGTCTTGTAACAGAGGAGAGTGGTTCATTCCTGGGGGTTGAGGATGTTAAGGTGTCACCGGTTTATTCATCTGTTCTATCTTTTCCAGTAAGTGCTACTACTACTTGGACTTATTTATGTTAATAGTGCAGCCGTGCAGTTAATGAATTATAACATGCGAGTCACTCATATTTCTATATATTCTTTTTTTCAGACTAATTTCGCTATGGAGTTGTTCGACGGGAAGGAAATTGATCGAAGAGTGATGGAGAGAGTTGGATGCCTTAATTACTCTCATAGCAATTGGGAATCTGAGAAGCCGGATGTATACCAGAGGCAACTTTATTACAAATTTGATAGACGTATATCTTCTTACAGAGGGGAAGTGACTAGCACTCAGCAAAAATCTCGCCTTCCTGGTAGAGAAGGTTGGCTTATAGAAGAGATCATGACTCTCCATGGGGTTCCACTCGGTGACTATTTCACGGTATGCCATTTTATGCAAAACCTTGTGCTTATCTTGATATGTCTATATAATACAAGACAGATAAAAAGTGACTTGAAATTGAATATGGTGGGCATTTGCACAACATTGCTGGGTAGAAAGGTTAAGTAAGTCGGAATGTGTTTGCAGGAGGTTATGAAGTAATAATCACTTTCTGCACAAGGGAATAGATAATCCAAACTTTCCAGAACTAACTTTCATCTCCTGCACCTGCTTTAAATAAACTATAATCAGTAACTATTATTATCGTGTCATGTGTTGATTCTTGGTTAACCCAAAATGGAATGTGCCTTTCTTTAAGTGCTGTGATACTGTTATTTGCAGCTCCATTTGAAGTATCAGATTGAGGATCTGCCTTCAAGATCTGCTGGCTGCAGTGTTCAAGTATACTTTGGAGCTGCGTGGCTGAAATCTTCGAAGCATCAGAAAAGGATCACAAAGAACATTATGTCAAATCTGCAGGATCGGCTGAAGGTCATGTTCAGTGTACTGGAGAAGGAATATGTTTCAGGGGCAATGAATACATGATGAACCTGGCTTGTAGAATACTAATTTATGAACTAACAAGAAGGTGCTAATCTTTCTTGCCAATCCACATTGAGTGCTATTTGCCATGACAATAACGAAAGTCATGCACGAGCTTGAAGTGTGCGTGTGATGTGGCTTCTGACAGCGTCTGAACTTACCGTGTGTTCCTTGATCCTCTGAGACATGTGTGTTGTTCCGCTGTGTTACGAGTGGATTCTCCTCTGGGCATGATTTACCAAAGGCGGGAAAGTCGATTGAGCATTTTGGTCAGGAAAATATGACCGATTGCAGTGAAGATGGTCGTAACTGTGTATAATGGCAGATCTTCTGGAGTATTGTTTCTTAAAGATCTGACCTTTAGTATGTTGTACCAATAGTTACGACAATTTACTTGTAAGTGTAACATGATTATTGATTCTTTAATGCGTGCCTTAGGCATTATAGATGTTTGTAAATAAGTCAAATTAAGGACTTCAACACGTTCTGCATAGTGTATTGTAAATTATACACTACCTTGTGCTCTAACACGATGAGACACGAGGAATCCCGTGTGGAGGACCACCTCAACTTAAAATATTATAAGGGTATTTATAAGATCAATGTAAAAAATTTAATTAATATAACATAAGATTTTTGGGTGAATTACATCTACACCCTGTTAGATTTAAAAGTTGCAGATGGCTACCACCCAGATCAACAGTTACATCTAATTTCTAATCGATAAAAAT